>JAIQCU010001143.1:0-25380 GCA_022114935.1 Leptestheria dahalacensis | reverse complement strand
TCCAGGCCATGAACGATGCGCTTCTTAAACGTCACCTGGAGTTGGAGGCCGACAAATTACTTTTTGCTTGAACAATTGGTTTACCGTGAAATTGTCTTTTCTTTGTTTTTAAATGATCTTCTTTTTCCTGTACGATTCCTTTCCTGTGTTTATACAATATTTCTCTAAATTGGTCAAGTGTGTGGTTAGTCAGCTACCCGTCTGATTCGTTTCGGTTTTTCTCTGATCTGGGGTTACACAGTGTTTAGTAGCGGAAAATAAAATGAGTGCCTCCTCCTCCACGCGCTGTGTTCATGAGAATTTATTTGTGCTGGTACAATTGCGGCCGAGTTGATTTCCTGATCGAATGAAATGACAGTTTATTATGCGGATCCGACGAATGGTGCAAATACAATCGATTTTTCTAAAACGGGTTGTTCTTGTGAATTTCTTTCCAAAAGTCAGTATCGCGAATAAGAAATACCAAAACGTGATATTCATTGCACTGATACATCAAAGTTCAATCTTGTTTTAATACGTCTTTTACAGGGTTTGGTCTATTTTGACTGTAATACTTCAGACATTAAGAATAGTTAGTAGCATTGTAGGTAACTGACAAATAATCTAGGTATTAAGTGTTAATCTAGCCAGAGTTATCGATATATTTGCCATAGCAGTCGGTGCTACTACAAGTAAGTATAGAAGTACACATACGAAAACGATATCATGTATGGAAAATGGGCTATGACGTGGATATTGGCAGCTGGATACACAGTCATTTTAGTCTTTTAAGTCAGAAATATTTACCACTGCAATAGATCCCGAACTGTAAACTTGAGTAATATATTATATCATACCCGTTGCTTTTTATTTCAGATTAGATAAGATGTACAATATATATATGTATATATATTATGATAGAGATAAAGGACGTTACGAAAAGATATGCTACAGCTGTGTTTGTTGTGCTTCAGATTTGATAATCAGAAATGTCAGATTAGGCAACGTCGCAGCTCTAGCGGGGCTTCCCCGCTTGTGCTAAAAGATTCCGAATCCGTAAACAAACGGGTCCGAAAAGGACGTCAGTTCCTTTCTAGGGCCATAACTTCGACTGCACGGGGAATAAACAACAACAGCAACAACATCCTCTGTGGTAAAAGCCTAGCCCAGCGCAGGGAGAGAAGTATTGGAAATCTTTATGGTTACTTTGACTAATAGGAATTGACAAATGCATCTCAAACAAACAAGCAATGTCAATTGAAATCCTGAAATGTTGGTAGAGCGGGTTATTGTGGGTGTCGTTGTGCTGAGCAACGCACTGTTCGCGCAGGACTGCGATCGGCGCAGTCTTGACGCTCGCAGCATAGGCGTGTCACTAAAGCCCAATGTTTCTGCCAAAATTTGCAATCGCAGTCCTCACGATTTTTACAACAACGTGGACGAGTGCTCCTATGAGTCCAGGCTGGGCAATGCTTTGGATTGCTCGGTCATAGCCCGCAACAGTTCGGAGGACTGCGGGACGCGGAACTTTCACGAGGGCACGGTTTGCAGGGATCCTGGTGCCTGCGGGGTGTATGTAAACATTATTTTATTGGAACATACTTCCATTCCGACTGCCGTCACCAAAATCAACATAGCCAGTGAACTTGCTAACTTAGCAAGCCTCAGATACTCTGTCTATCCTCAGAACCTCAGAGAAAATGAACTGTATGACCGCTGCATCGACTTCACGCTGCGTAAAACGGCCTCTCGGGAGCATCCCGTGTTCTACGACTGCAATATGCAAAGAATTGAAAACATTGGGACGCGGGCTCTCCTGTATTACGTGGTGGACCAACAGTATGGACAGATTCTTCTGAAAATCCCAAACGGTATTTACAATACTTTGAAATGTTAACAAACAATGAGCCTAATCACTAAACTTATCTACATGCATGCAGGGTCGGACCTGGCCAACAGAAGCCTTGTACCGTTCTACATCCATGTCGTCTCGAATGACGACGGAACTCTAAGTCTGCGGCGATCAAAGATGACCGTAACCTTTCAGGCATATCTTGACGCAGCCCTCGCAGGTGCCCCGCAGCCTCTCTACCGAGTAACCTTGTATCAGAAACAATGCGGTAACTGTGGCTGGGTTGTAAATGCCGTGGCTATTGCTAATGTATCAGATCCTTCAAGTTACATCGACAGGTACAATTTTAACTTCTATGGTTATCTGACTGAAATTACTAAATCAAGAAAGAGGGTTTTAAATATAAGAACTTGTTTAATTAACAGGTGGAAGAATCTATATACGGTTGAAGTAGGATCGTCCCTGGGGAGCGGGATGTACAATGTAACCGTGCTGCCTGTTTGTAAGGAAAATGGACCCGCATTATTCAACTACAGTTATTCATTAGAATTCAGTATCACAGGTAAACATCTCGTTAAGCACTGAAAGACGAATCGAAGTTTATATCAAGCGAGCTTTAGTCAAATCTTCATTACAGTGAGAACAATGCCTGCAGCAGGAATTATGGGGCTTTGCCTGGGATTTGCCATTCTGGTGTTTGGTCTGTGCCAGTTAGCCTATCTCGCCTACATGCTCAGGTTGTTCATACGGCGGAGGACTACCATTAGATCACTGGAGAAGAAGACGCTCTACATCATATATAAAGACATAAGCCAAGAACACACTACCAGGGTCAGCGCACTACGTCAGTTCCTCATCCAGCATATGAATCTGACCGTCTGGATGGATCGACATGACATGATCCATAGAAAGGAACTAGACCCGCACAGTTGGTCCGCCAAGTGTGTCGGGGAAGCTGATTACGTTGCTGTTGTCGTGCCGCCTCTCGTAACGGACGATAACAATTACAAACCACTTTATCCATTGAACTTTGCTATGGGCTGTCAACAGCTGGACATGCGCCTCAAGTGTTTACTATCAGCCAAGAAAACCGCAGCCGGTAAACTGTGTGCGATAATTTCACTTTCCGGCTCTTCTCAGTTGTCGCACCTACCCCAGGAGCTGAGACTGTATAACAGGTTTGAGCTTCCAACCGAAGGTACCAAGTTCGAGTACTACATCTGGCATGAGGAACTGAAGATGACCCAGCTTGACTGGTGCTTCAGACTGGGACTTGTTACCTGGTGCACTGGCAAATCCGATGCTGATTATAGACAACAGTTTGAGAGCATTGTCACCGAGCTGCAGCGCAGGCCAGCTTCCGCTATAACGCTGGTTGAGGATCCAAAACGAGACCCTCCTGCAGACGAGACCAGCGAGGACGAATCGGAAAGAACGGAGGACGACATGGGATTCAGTTTCTACGAGGGTAACGAGGACGACAGTGAATCGTCCGAATATGACCCCAAAGAGGAATTTGTGATTGGTGGCCATCTTATTCGTCATCCTGCTTTGTTTGTTAACTGCGATTCCACCAGTATACCAATGCTTTAACACTCGCCAGATCGTTTTGACTTCATCTAGCTCTTACTGAATGATTCGTTTCTGTTGCTGAGCAATTCTCTCTTGCATCAAATGTGATTTTACCGCTTATACTTGACTGTCATTATCCAGGCTATATGGAATTACACTTGTGACTACATACAATACAGCACATTCAGTTATCATGCGCAGATTGTATATGTAAACCTGCCCAGTTTGTGTTTTTGTTACTTGAAATCGGAAGTACCGTGTAATCTGCCTAATTTGTTCTGCGTGGATTTCGTGTTGTGTTTCAAACAACTTATGGGTTCCACTGGACTTGGTGATGAACTTTACCTGTAAGCTGAAAGTAAAACCTTCAGCGGGTTGGGGAGGTGGAGGTATAAGCCCATTAAGTATGTAATCCCATTACAGGCCATGATAATAACACGTCAAGACTTGGTCAGGGGTTTCATTTTGAGTCATCCACAGGAACCGGCAACATGTTGTCATCGTTTCACGCTTTCCACTTGACCCGCAAGAAACCTGTGTTACCGCAAGGGGAACCGGATTCTGCAATAGTCGAAGGATTCCAGTACGTGGTGAAGTGTCTTTCGAATTCGTTTCACGCCGAGGGGATCATTGGATTCCTGGCGATACTTGTCATAAGCGGATCGTCGACTTCTGCTCTGACAGCGTCCGTCTTTCTTGCCTCTTTGATCTGGTTAACTGCAGGTTTGATATTATAGGTCGTAGTAGGTGAATTCTGGCCCGACCTTTGCCCCTAACCAAGGTTAACCTTTATCTCATAAACAATGCTCTATTCCGCTAGGTATGTATATCGTAAGTTGCCGATATGTCTTTCAGTAGGTGCTATCTTTTCCCTACCCGGAACGAAAGAATCTTGAAAAGAATCCCGAGATTCGCAGGAGAATCTCTTGTTTGTGACCAGTTTTTTTTTAAACATTGTGGTTGGTTAATGTAGAGGCTAATCGACTGGATTTTATGCTGCGATCACCGCAGACGTCAAGTAGAACCTACACTCACATCTACCAGACTGTTGGAGAGCTACCAGCATTTCTGTTCGGATGGATCAATCTTCTGAGTTTTGCGGTCTTTGCATCTATAGCAGCCCAGAGCACAGGCAGAGTGATATTCACGGCCTTTGGGAACCGTGCACTGGCTTATTTTGAAGTCGACCTAAGCCACGAGACTGTACTACTACTACTCTCCGTCGGGACTATTGCTTTTGCCAGTTTGGTTATCTTGTTAGGCCTCGAGGTAAGATACCCAGATACTCATAATATCTAATTATAATAATAATATAATAAATTATAATCACATTATCATTATTGAATCAAGCTTTCACTCATACCGGTTGATAGGTTTCGGGTTTCCTACTTCTCTATATGAAAACTTCAGCTTTCTTGGCGTTTGTCGTGCTGATAGCAACCCCCGGGCACATCCAGCCTCTTGTACAGGTATAACCCTTGCATGGTGTCATTTTAACCCACATTTGTATTAAAATAGCCAATGGCTGTAATAACAGGACGAAAACGATCTATTCGCAGCTGCGTTATCAATCACCGTATTCCGCAACTGTTACACGGGCTCCAAAAAAGCCAAGTACAGGACTACGTGTGCCGTAATAGGCATAACCTTCATTGCTAAGCTAACCTGTGCAATGCTGCTAGCCGCTACTCTGACTGGGGCTTTCTATATTCAAGATGGAACTGGTAATACTCTCAGGTACGATAACACAAACCTTGGATCAAAAAGTAAAAAAATCCAAAGCAGGTTACGCAATAGACGCGTTAGAGGTTCTCGTACAAGTTGGCTTTTTATTTATACCTGATGCTTTTCTGTTCATATTTCAGTGAACTGTTACATTAAGTTACATTAGTTAACTATTTAGCTAATTAGCAAATTCATCAGGAGCAGACCCTAACCATGTTCATTCATGTATAGTTATCTGATAAACGACTACTTTTACTGCAATGGTTGTTGCTACTACTATAGAGGCTATAATCGCACCCATGTTGCGTTATATACGATCCAGGGATGAAGCTATGGTGAATGGAAGCACCAGTGCCGTCTTCCTTGTGGATCTGTTGCCGGGCGATCCTGCTCAGCATCACTGGACTGCCTCCTTGCTCTGTTACCTTGTATTCGTCACTCTGGCACTCGGCTTGTGCAAGGTTCTCGAAAGCGCACGCCATCAGATAAGAATCCTCGTCAAGGACGGACTCATCTGTCACCTGAGTTGGAAAAACTCGAGTCTGATTGCAGCCGCTCTGTCTGTGTTGACACTGTGTTTGTTGGCGACGACCACTATGGCCAGTTTAGCTGCTTTCATTCAACTATTCTACCAGGTCCTTACTGGTTTTGCCGTCGTTTATCGACGGTACTGCGGCAGTTCGTCTCCCTTGCGTCACATACGCAACATGATAACGCAACGAAGTTGTTTTCATAAAAGTCAGTTGGTTAAAGCTCCCGAGACTGAATCCGACGATACCGATATTGATACTGTCGTCGACGAGTGCAAGACTCAAGTTTACGTGTCCACCATTATGCCCTGGCAGACGCGCCGCGGCAAAACCAAAACACTCTCTCAAGATGGCGGACTCTTGAACAGTTCGGACAAAGCTAAACTGCTTCTGTTCGCCGCGTTCGTTTCCATACTTGTCACTTCACTGTCTTTAACACCAGCTCGAAATGGACATGGTGGGGGACTAGCCATTTGTACAATATCCGCTGTTACGTTAATTGCGTCAGCATTCTGGATTTGGCTCCTTCCACCAAAGCTACGAGCGCTACCCGCTGATACGTTTCGCGTCGTCTGCGTTCCGTTTGTTCCTTTATTATCGGCTCTGCTTAACTGCATGCTTCTGGTCCAATTACCGACGTCAGTGTGGCTCCTGACAGGCCTTTGGACCGCTCTGGGTATACTTTACTTTCAATCAGTGTTCCGGACGATATATCGTATCAAATATTATAATGGATATCGATAATTCGATGCATTTGCATTTGGTTATACATCACCAAATCGATAAATGAAATATTTAACGGAAATTTTTACATGTTCTCGGATTACAACGAATGTTTGACTTAAAATTTCCTTAAATATCGATATACGACTGAATTTATAATGTCGTTCAAACCTTGTTTTCGACATTAACTTGTAACCAAAGAAACTGAAATGCAGTTCGTACGCTTAGGTTTCTTCTTTTACTTGGTGTACGGCTACAAGCACAGCGCCTTATCCATCTGCATCCCTGAAAGCAGTCAGCGAAACGACGGGGGCAAAGTCGGCGTATCCGTATCAACTCCCCTTCATTTAACTCGATCCACTGTGCCGCTGTATCCGCAGGAAAGATACTTGCGAGCGTGACAGATGCCCAGTGTACCCGACTTTCAAATGTGTTGAAAATAAAAAGTACAATCATTACCACGTGCGTATTTAATATGTGTTTAGATAAAAAGATGATGCTAATATTGGTTCAGTTCTTACACACACAAAATTACAAAGACGGCACGCCCAAAGCGTCAATAATTTTTGGGTGGTGCTTCGCTGGGATCCCTTAGCGCTTGGTGGACAAATCACTTCCAGCTAGGCTTCGTGCTTGGACGTCCGCTATATAACATACTGGATTAACTCAAAGGCAAGTACAGTGCAGTTGGTTGATTATATTAATTCTTACATTCAAAAGATAGATAGATAGATAGATAGATAGATAGATAGATATACAGATATATGAATATGTAGATAGGTAGTGGGTTGATAGATAGATAGATAGGTAGATAGATAGGCAGATAATTAATGTAGTAAGATAGATAGATACACACAGATAGACAGATAGATAGGTAAATAGATAGATAGATGGATAGGGTAGGTAGGTAGAAAGACAGATAGGCAGATAACTAGTATTTTAGATAGATAGAGACAGATTTGACAGCGTTAAATTCACATGCAGCTCCATGTAAATGGCAAAACAGCATATAAACTAAACTAATGCGATAAATTTTAAGGTACTGAATAAACTGTTTACCGCCGTATTGCACCCCAGTTTGTGAATAGTGCCGTAAACATTTGTATCCAGTTAAGTTGCAACCTAATGTTAGAGTAATACCAGATGAAAATCATCAAACATCAAGCCAATTACAACCGTTCACTTTGTCAGTTTCCCTTCACCATAAGACTAAAGGGTTGAATGTAAGTGAAATTGTCATTCCTGGATATGGCGCGCAACATGGCGACGTTTCAAACAGCTCAGAGGGCTACTGCACTGGACAGGCGGTCCCTGAAGGATTCAAATTAGAAGTAGCAATATCACAACACAGCTTACGAAAGAGCTGTAGATATGTTCACAACAACCGTATATCTTAACTAGATTTACATAGATAATGAATGTAAAAACTATCTATAAACCAGTTTAGATCTACTTCCTGCAGATGATCCAAGATTGTAATAGAATTCTATTATGGTTTAGGTGTAATGGGGGTTCCTGTCGACATCAACGAAATGGATCATTCGACAAACGCTACAGTCGATGAGGAAATCCCGTGGGTCGAGCAAACCATTCCAGGTGGATTCCGCATATGGCAGGTCCTTTTCTTGGCTGGTGGAGTTCTTCTGACCATGAGTAAGTTTTCCTTGGTCTTAGATGCTATATCACTATATTCATCGCATTCGCCCGTTTATAGTTATCTTGCTATGCTGCTGCGTACGCATTCGCATACCTCGGACCAAGCAGGAAATTGAGGCCGACTTCCGCCGCAAGCAACTCGCCAAACGCTTCCGTCAGGAACTCAAGAGAATTCGCAACTCGGAACTTGATGTTATGGATCTTAAACGAGGTAATACGATGCTGCATAGCCACTTGTTACAAGAAAGATTATTAACCAAGGAATTGTGATATGTGGAAATAAAACGGAGGCAATAAGAGATTTTAATTAGCTAAATGAAAATAATTACAAACAGTAGTTGTAATTGCATTATTGTTAAACTAATGTTGCTGCTGTTCAGCAGGATAAAGGCGGGTAATTGAAGTTATTAATTTTTGATTTTAACCGAACAGCACTGGATCGCGTGCGAGCCGATTTCCACTCAGACACGGAGAGTTTCTGTAACCAGTCGGATATTTTCTCATCGCTGGCGCAAGCTGCTTCTCCAGGCGGAGATCGCAGTCCTTTAGAGATTGCTGGTATATTAACACAATTTTCAATTTTAAACACCTTTTTAAATCATTATTTGAATAGAATTCAACGTCACCCAACAATGGCTGGAAATGCAAATGTCCAAAATGCGCGGCGGTCAACCGCCGCAGAGTGGTCGCGGAATCTCTTCCCAGCGCGTATAAGGGGGAAAAAACAAAACAGTTTCTATAAACTTTATTCTCTTTACATGTTTTTTGAACCTTTATTCAAAGTTGCGAGTTTATAAATCTTAATACAACAAGTAGAATAGTCGAAAAGAGTGTATTCTTCAAATCTAGATATTTAACCGAGAAGAGTATCTTCTGCTCGAATGTATTCACCCACGTCGGCCTGGTGAAAGCAAACAATGGTCATAGGATCGGCGTGGCGGCAATCCGAGGTCGACTTGGCAGCGACTCCGAAACCCTGTGTATCAGCATTATATTATTGACTAATAATACGTAAAAGCAGGACAGTCACGAAGAATGTTACCAGTGGAACATCGGCCATGTTGTAGATTATAACGCCTTGGTACTTTGTCGTGTTTTCTGTAATTCTGGCAAGTCCCGACTTTGTGATGTGGTTCCCGTAGAGGAACTGCTGTTCTGACGTCGGTTTAAGCCAAATCTTGTACTGCAAAGTAACGATAGAATGTTAGTTTAGAGAAACATGTATTATTGTAGGAAACATAAATTGGAGGGATAATCTATATGTTAGAAAAATTACTTTGGCGTAGGGAGCTAGAAAGTCGAGGGCCGTAATGTGAAGGAGGAACTTTCTCGTTTTAGTGAACTTTCCAAAGCACGTTCCCAAACTGATGAGGTGGTCTCTCTCGACAACCGCCGCCTGCCGCAGGATTTTGTCTGAGACGTAATAAACTCGGTCTTTCTGTAACCGAAAGCAGTAACCTCCATCCGGGCGGTCAATCAGCAGTTTGATATTATCGCCAATGCTGCAAGAAATTAAAAAACCGCAGGTTAGGTAATTTTTTTAAACAAGGGAACAGACTGAAATTCCTTACTATTTTGACAGCTTCTCAAAAAATATTCTGGTTTCCTCTTCTGTCAGTGGTCTCATTTTTGATTCTGTGTGAATGTAAAAAGGCTCCCGTTGAAAAGAACCCACGTGCCTGTTTACACCGTTTTACTTGCAGACGACGCTTCGTAAAATGCTCTGGAATTTTGACACCTCAGACTTTTTTCTTGATTACTTATGCATTAACTTTTCTTTAATTGATTTACCTAAGATTTATATTATTATAACCGGAAATCGTATTTATTAATAGTTTCTAATTTTGATAAAAAAAATTTAAATACAATTTTAATGAGTGGTCTTGTGCTATGGCTACATCGTTCATTTATTTCCCACCAGGTGGTGTGAAGAATGTAGATAAAAATAAACACGAAAACAATCATGGGCCATCGTCGTATCTCTCATCAGTCATCTTGTCAGTTGTAGCTGAACATCAGAATTACAGGTGGAAACAGAAAAAATGGCTCAATACGGTTCTTGTGATACATTCGTCGTTCTTCCGTCCCACACCGAGCGGGGCTCCGTGATTTTTGGCAAAAACTCAGACCGTCCTTCGACAGAGATCCAAGATATTGTCTATTATGCTGCTCAAGATTTTCCTGAAAACTGTACCGTTCAGGTTAACCATCTTTAAGGACATTACCAACTCACCCTTTTATGGTAACGAAGCAATATTTCCTAGTGCACGTATATTGAGATCGAGCAGTCAAAGCACACCCGTGCTGTCATACTAAGCAAACCGAACTGGATGTGGGGCGCGGAGATGGGTGCCAACGACAAAGGGGTCTGCATCGGAAATGAAGCGGTTTTTACCATTTTGGCTTCACCAGATGACATCCAGCCCAGGCTGCTCGGAATGGACTTGCTTCGGTAGCGTGTCATAAAAAGTGTCACAGCTTACAATAATGTTTAATTGCAGTATCGTTTTGTTTTTAGGCTAGGATTGGAGCGGTCTAGCACTGCTCTTGATGCTCTCCGTGTCATTACAGGCCTCTTGGAGAAGCATGGTCAGGGCGGACCTTGTTCAGACACTATGACCGACTTCGTCTACCACAATTCTTTCATTATCTGCGACCCGAAAGAAGCCTGGGTGTTGGAAACCGCGGGACAATTTTGGGCTGCGGAGCGTGTGACAGGCAAATTCCAGCTGCTTTTTAACTATTTTAATTATAATTAAGTGCCTTTATGCAGTAGTGATATTTATCCCACAGTTTAATAACTGTATATTTAAATTTTATTGCTTTTATTACCAATTCTATGTAAACGTTTAATTACGAATCTTATTGCAGAAGGTTACCGCAATATATCCAATTGCTTAAGTATCGGAACAAAGATCGACCTGATGTCGAATGGTTTAAAGGAAAAAGCCAAGGAACTGGGACTCTGGGACGGTACTGAAGATTTCAACTTCGCCAAGGTTTTCTCATCCGACATTAACCCAGGCTGCGATCGCTATGTGAACGGGCAAGGCCTGTTGAAGAAGTTTACGTCCGAGGGCAGGTTTACCGCACGTGAGATGTTTCACATACTGCGGGATGAAGAGTCGTCCATCTGCTGGAATGACGGCGATTTTATCACAACAAGTTCTCAAGTAAATTAAGTCTGTGTTGGTTTGATTAAAGTAATTAAGAGTGGTTTTGATTCTAGTTATATATCATTCAAATTAATCTATTCCTCTGTAGTATTCAACATCTTGATCACTGCGATTTATCGATATAAACGATACGATATAAATCAACAAGGTTTCTCAATACCAATATCGATTTCCTGATAGATTCACCCTAATCGATGCAGTGACGATACCATATATCGAGGCCAAGGAGCGTAGATATAATGGAATTACGTTATGGGAATCGTGTATCGATATATCGGACAACCTTGGTTTTGTAAAACTGATAAAAACGTGGCATTTGTATCCTGGTTTTATCCATCCAGGTATCGGTCCTTCGTGCGGAAGAAAGCAAGCTGCCGTCCGTTCATTGGTTTACTGGAACTCCCAATCCGAAAATGTCCATTTTCAAGCCATTTGTGTTTACTGGCTGCGCCAAGTTTACCCAGCTGTTGACCTCGCCGGAGAATGGTAAACCGAGCGTCGAACGCAAGCATCAGATGTACGCCATGAAAGAGACGGCGCTGCAGTCGAAGCCTCAGATTTTCCAAACGCTCTTCGAGCTGGAATCAAACTGCTACAGAGAGATGGAGGACTTTATGGCGAAAATGGAGAATGGTTCTGCAATTCTCTCAGAATTAGATGGTCTCTTCAATGACTGCGCTGTGACTGAAGCCAAGTTTTATTCCGTCAGAAACAGTCTGTAAATATCAGTTTAAGTTAACCCGTAGTCTGGTTTAAAGTGTGCTGGTCATTAATCAATTATCTAGAATTTTAACTGGTTTCTGTTGTTGGTTTAAAAAAGAAATCGGGGTGCTGTGATTCAAATCTGCCATAATACACGCATATTCTAAGTGCAATTTTCGAGCGCGAATTGCTCTGTTTAAATACAATTTACTACATCTAATTCGACCCAACTTGATTGAAATTAGAATTACCCCCAAATGCTAAAATTCTTGTATGTATAGAGTAAACCCATCAAACAACTTAGTCTTTGAATCTTTTAGTTTACAGGAATGTAAATTTTAATACACAAATATTTCAGTTATTTACAATATTTATAATTCTAAGATTCTAATATATAAATCTAAAGAGTTAAAGTATCTATGGTAGCGGAACCTCGTTTATGCATCCACAATTGCTTAACATGGTATAACCTGCAGTAACAGCTAGGAATAAAACCGATTGTGCAATTTATGATTGAAATGATCCTCGCATCTCGGTAATTGATGCATGCTGATAAGGCGATCTTCAAGTTGAAACAGTACAGCTCATCACGTAGATTAAATCCAGTAATTGTAATCAAGTTAAATCACCATCCCATCAACTAGTCCAGGTCTTCTGTTGTCCATGACGTCAGCTGCATATGCATGCGCTTTGATACTTATCTATCGTTTGATAAACCGTATATCATATCTATCATACGCAGTTAGGTATATACGTATACTTGAATACATTTGTATATGTATGTTTATCTATCTGTCCATCTATCTATCTGTCCATCTGTCTATCTGTCCATCTGTCCATCTGTCCATCTATCTACCTATAGATGTTACATGGCACTTAACATAGGATACTATAGCTAGACGGTAACTTAATTCTTTCTAGGGACATGTTTCAGTGCTCTGGGATTTTAAGTGAAAAAATCCTAATCCGCAAATCTAATTAAAAAATACTAAATTCGGAAAAACATATCAGTTGACGTTCTGGTAATTACCGAGAAATACCCACATTGCCGGGTAATCGATTTTCGCAACAGCTAGTAAGGGGGTGGGGAGGACGATAGTGCTTACACAAGGAACCGTCACTCGAACAAGGAAATTCGGTGATAAAAAGACAATATTATAACAATCTAATTCCGTTCTAAATTGATGGTGATTGATAGCCTTTTAGCTATATATAGGAAAGGTATTAACTAAAATAATTACAGACAATTAAATTGGTAAAGGCGTGAAATATGAATGGAAGTGGAAGCACTGCGATCCGTTTCGTAGTCAGTTCTTAGTAGCAATCTGGCAACTCAGCTGGGTGTACAGCAGTCAGTTGCCGAGTCCCGTTTCAGCCGGACCAGCCCATGTGCCAGTGATCGTAAGTTTTGTAACTTCACTTTTCCTTTGTAAATAACCTACTGTGTTTCAAATCGAGTTCAGCTAGTCATTTGATCAACGCACTTGTTTACCTTAGTAAAACAAGTCTGTTTAATTAAGCAAAGTTTGAGCTGTTTTCGGTAAAAATCAGACGACATATTCGAACCGAGTCGAGAAACAGGGAAGCTTGGGTTTCTTTGAACGGCTGGCTTTCTTGCTTATAACTTCATTTAATCCTGACGATTGTTATTTTATCTTCAGTCAAAGCTGAATTTAACGTCTTTAAAAGGCCTTTTCAAGAAATGGCATTGAATGTAATGCACTCATCTGCCAACGGCCTTGGACTCGAAAGTCTTTGTCCGTCCGTTACAAATTGTTCCAAGTCTAGGTGCAAGTTGTGTGAAACTCTAGGGTCCTTCACCCGTTCTAACAGGGTGAAAGTATACACCCCCTTTTTGGGGGGTTGAAAAAGAAGAAACCCCGGTATTCTGGAAAACTCATGAAATATTTCTCAGTTGACCTTTGCCTTTTGTTGGAGAAATAAGGTCAAGTATGCTTTAGGCGGTTACTGTTGGGAATTCCTCGGGCAAATCCGACTTTTGGCCATATTAGCGTTATGCGCAGGGCAAGACTTGTGTATCCGGTTCTCGCTCTCCCCCTGCCCCCGCCCCTCCGCTGCCAAGGGTAATTTGACAGGAAGCAAAAAATGGAAACGGGCTGGCACAAGGGGGTGAGAAATAAGGTCGATCGATCGATAGGTTAAAACTCGTATTGGCCTAAATTTTTTTTGACGATGAATTGCGTCGAATCTAGACTTCTGAGTAACATTTAGTGACCTCCTTCTTTTTTCCTCTCAGTTCCTGGAAATTTTTTCCCTATTCACCATCTTGGGGGAAATTTTTTCTTGTTGACGGTTATTTTATTTCCTGCTGGGGGGACTGAAGGCGAGGGAGAAATTCCCGTCTGGCGCAGATTGGGCCTAAGCGTAGTGCTTCCACTCGGAGGTGTAGTTTTCGAATGGGTTTGATTGAATTCTGAAGAAAAATCTTCATCCAAAAATTGACTTTTGGAAGGCATTTTTATTTAGCTGTTCCTACCTCTTGAAACTTTGTAGCCAAACCAGAAGAAATGCAATTTTGAAAAATTAATTTAGTCGAATGATAGGAAATATGTACGGACCTGTACTGTTTTTGCATTGAGAGATTACGATTAACTGATCGGCTTTTATGAGCATTTATGAAGAAGTAAGCTTAACTTATTAAACAGATGTAGGAAGAATTATAAAGCGCGGGGTTTGGTGAAACGAGTGGAAGCACTGGGCTAGTGGGATGGGGATGGCGCGCCGTCTGGTTTTCGAGTACGTTCATAGTCGCTTCACTGTTAAGTTGAGCTGAGCCAGCTGCGTTTCAGGGTGTACCATTTGTGTAGTAACCAGCCTGAGCATTGCTTTGTGAATCACGAGATTTCTCAACTGTTACGTCAAAGTTTCCTTTGCTGAGTAAGTAAAAAGAGTCGATTTAAAGTTCAAAATTTCAGGAAAAACGCTTGAATTGTCAAAGCAGGTTGTAAGTTATTGAGGAGTACATTAACGTTATGAATTTTTGAAAAACGAAATTCGGGGAATGCATTTGATTGGAGAGAATTAGTAATCGATTACTTGAAGGAATGGATTTTGACATTTGAAGAGTAATCAGTTTAAAAGTAATCATGAACTGGTGAAGTCGAACAGGGAGCAGACGTCCGTACCCAAGCTCAGTTCTAATTCTTGCGAAATTTCCAGAACCAACACAATTTCTCCCTTTTTTGACCGTCTCTTTTCAATACGTTTTATGTGAGAAATAATACAACATATATTAATTATTTTATTTGAAAAGAATCTGCCGCGCCCGTGACGGTTACGTGAAAACTTGCTAATCAAGTCGCGTTTCTTTGTTTCAGATCTTTCTCTGAAGGAAGTTTTAAAGTGCAACCGGACAATTTTTTCACCTTGGCGGGCCCAATAGAAAGCAAAACGGACGGGCAGAGAGGACAAGGTGTTGCTTCTCGTAGCCTAGGAGGAAGGTGAGTCGAATCATATCTGACGTCTCACGTCAAGAAGGTGCCTGATGTGTAATGTGTGGTGTTTTGTTGCAGGGACAGTCCACGCTCCCTATCCGCAAGCACAGCTCGCAGATGGATTCCTCCCAGTTCTTGTAAACGAGATGCAAACACCCATGACAACAAGAATGATATTGTCTTTCGCAAGGTAATAAAAGTTGCTCAGGTTTCAGTTGCACAGTATTTTAATCTTTGTTTTTTCGCCCGTTTGTTTGGGAAAAATCAAGGTTCGTGGTATACTTAACAAACTCACCCCGGAAAAGTTTCAGAAGTTGAGTGATGATCTTCTTGGTGTGGGACTCGATTCACCTACAATCCTTAAAGGCGTCATATTGTTGATTTTTGAAAAAGCTCTCGATGAGCCCAAGTACAGTTCTATGTACGCACAGCTGTGCAAGCGGCTGTCCGAAGAAGCTCCCAATTTTGAACCGGTCAATTCAAGCCAGAATAACATCAACACTTTCCGTCAACTTTTGCTCGGCAAGTGCCGTGTCGAATTTGAGAATCGCTCGGCGGCCCAAGAGGTGTTCGACAGTCGCGATGGCCCGCTCACCAACGAGGAGGAGGAGCAGCGCCAGCTGGCCAAGCGCAAGATGCTTGGCAACATCAAGTTCATTGGCGAACTGGGCAAGCTGGGCATGTTGCAGGGCTCGATTCTGCACATGTGCTGCCAGCAACTCTTGGAGAGAAAGAGGCGTGGCGGAATTCGTGAGATGGCCGAGGACCTGGAGTGCCTTTGCCAGATCATGAAGACGTGTGGCCGTATTCTGGACACCGAGAAAGCCAAACGTCTCATGGATCAGTACTTTGATCGCATGGCTACCTTAGCCTACAATCAGGTATTTGTCGAGATAATCATTATGATCTCAACCTCTAGCAGTTTCTTGATATCATAGTAATTATTTATTGACTCTAATTTTATTCGAAAAATTAGGAGCTGCCATCCCGCATACGGTTTATGCTCCAGGACGCCATAGACCTCCGTCGCAACCACTGGCAGCCACGGAAAATAGCTTCCGCCGACGGACCGCGTACCATTCAGCAGATTCGCGAAGAAGCTGCACGTGACATTGGGGTTTACTTCCCACAGCCCGGCTCGGTGGGGAGCCGCGGATCCGACATTCTTGGCCCGGAACTGAAACAGGGACTCTGGGCCGGCGGACGCCCCGAAGTGGGGACGGGCTTTGAAGACATGTTCAGCTCTGTCCCGCTCAGTGCCGTCAGCATAGGAACTGGACCTGGCGTCATCCCGTCTATGCAGGTAACTATTCATTTAAAGACAAAAACCTTATATAATGCTACATAAGTATTAAAAATGAATTACGTTAAAATTTGGTTAAATGAATTAAAAGAATAATACTGAAAATAAAAATAGTTAACTTTACTAGAAATAGGAAATTATAAAATTGGATTAAAATTAAAAAACTCGTGAAGTTAAAAACACGTGACAATAAAAAATCTTAACAAATAATAATTACAAAATGACAAGATGATTTAAATTTAAAATTATTAAATTTAAAGATTAATTATTTAAAAATATAATGTATAAAGATGTAATATATAGTAATTAGTGGAACATATTACAGATGACAGTAAAAAATATTCTGATAATGAAATTAGGATTTAAATGTAACTGAGGTAAATTAGAATGAGCCCGATATCATACCTATCTAACGTGATACTGTCATTGGCAGGACGGTTTTGGATACGACAGCGACAGCAGCCTAGGTTCTTTTGGCATGAACTACTCTGGCGGAGGACAACAGTCTTACCGCGGCCGTCATTCCTACGGCGGCAGCGGCAGCAACAGCCACTACAGCAATCGCTCCAGCGGCGGTCCCAATAACAAGCAGTTTTCCGCTCAGAACCAACACCAGCAGAGCTTGAACCTGACCAATAACGCCAAGAACGACTTGCCACCTCGCTTCAAGAAGATGATGCTCTCGCAGCAGCGCAGCCAGAACAATACAGAGGAGGTCTCACTGCGACCTTCGGCTAACTCGATGGTTTTGAAGCCGAAAGCAGTGGTCGTTTCCAAGCCCATCGCCGGTATGCCCAACTTCATTGAATTACCGCAAATCTTCCAAGTTCTGTTTTTGAAACACCAACCAGCTAACGTGATTGTTTTAACTTGCGATGTTAACTTAATGAAATTTTTTTTTCTTCTATTGATCAGAGCCCAATGCCGGACCTCTTGGACCCTTTTTGGACCCTCCCTTCTTTCCTGTGCCCAAGCCGGCCCAGGGTGTGACCGCGATCGTGGAGAAGCCCCGCTCGAACAAGAGTAAAGGACCCACGAAAGACGAGGTGTTGAAGAAGACTGAGTTACTCCTAGAGGAACTGCTCGCCTCTGTCGATATTGCCCAGACTGTCCAGGCTTTCAAAGACACCAAGTTGCCTGATAGGTATGGGTTCATCTTTTTTATTTCCTTTAATGTTTAGGCGACTTTTCGTTTATATTCTAACCTATTGCAAGATTTCTACTTTTGTCGACTTGTATGATGCTTTGTATTCGGTCTTCAAAAATCTGAAGTTGATTTTGCTTGGCACAGATTCTGGCCGGAAGTGTTGTCTCAGCTGATGAAGAAGGTATTGGACAAGGGCGACGCTGAGCGCGAAATGGTCAGCTCGCTGATGACTAGCCTCAAAAAGGAAGGCTGCGTCAGTGCCAGCCACGCCCTGGAGAGTGTCAAGGAGATTCTCCAGCAGCTCTCGGCCCTGGAAGGCGATACTCCGCGGGCCAAGTCGTACGTGGCCGGCTTTGCAGCCCGAGCAATCAAGGACGAATTGATGAGTCTGGCCGAGGTAGCCGTCCCCTTGGAAGGCGGTCAGCATTTCCCGCTTTTCCTGCTGACTCTGCAGCAGCTACACAAGCTGATAGGCAAAGCGTCGCTTACCCAGCTTTTCAACGAGTCCAAAGTGAACCTGCTGAATATGCTGCCCGAGCTCGACCGCAATAAGGATCGCCTGGCCGAGATCCTCGAGGATCGTGGCTTGAGTTTCCTCTTCCCGTTGCTGCGCATCCAGGCCGACTTGTGGAAACAGCTCCAGGCTGATCCCACTCCCACGCAGTTCTACAAATGGATCAAGGAGAATCTGGACTCGTCGTATTACACGGTGCCGGGCTTCATCTCGGCCCTCGTTACGGTCCTCCTCAAGTATATTGTCCAGGAGACGAGCAGCGATGCCTCGGGCGATATCTCGGCCGCAGCAGCCGCCGCCCCCGATAAAGCAGCCCTGGAGAAGGAGAAGGAGCTGTTGAAACGTTACCGCTCGGTGCTGCAGGCCTTTCTCAATGATCACGTCAAACTGCAGGTGACGGCCCTCTACTCGCTGCAGGCCTTTTGCGATGGACTCTGCTGGCCTAAAGGAATGCTCCTGCGCTGGTTTGTCCTCATGTACGACCTGGAAATTATCGAGGAAGAGGCTTTCCTGAAATGGAAGGAAGACTTATCTGACGATACTCCTGGAAAGGGCAAAGCCCTCTTTCAGGTAACATTATTAGCCTTGCTAGAATTCTAATCTACGGTCAGTTAATATGCATTTTATTTCTGCCTGGTTAGGTGCACAACTGGCTGACTTGGCTGGAACAGGCCGACTCTGACGAAGAGGAAGACGGCGATGCCTAATTGAAACACTTTTAGGAAGAAATGTTGCACCCCTCTGATTTCTGGCAACCAGGGTGTGCTCTGCATTGAATCGCTGCAATTCAGTTTCATCCCTGTGTTAAATTTTTCCTCTCTCTCTCTTTCTCTGTCTTGTTTATTCCTACAGCATCCCCCTGTTTTGAATGCTTCTCGGGCAGTTCACGGTTTTTTTTCTCCTCTCATTTGAAAATGTACTCTCACATTGATTTCTCTTTCACGTCAGCACATTTGTTTTAAAGTAAAAAGGAAGAAAAAAATGTGTGAAATTGTTATCCTTGCGGGATGAAATACTTGCACTACTTGGGGTTCACTCGTGTCAGATGTTCTCTCTCGTTCTCTTTTACAACTTTTAACAAAGTCTTTTAATTTCAAGCTTTTGTTTTGCAGTCCACCAAACACAACAACTTACTCTATGAGCCCGTGTCTGTACGTGTTTTTTTCCTTTGGTGATCATCTCTTGTAGCTCTTTATATTTTGGGTTTACGTGTCTTTTCTTGTGTTTTTCAATATAGGGCAGGTCTGTCACTTTAACATGAAATTCTAGGAAAATTAAAATAAACAATGCTTCTTTATAGTTGCTAGTTTTTTTTTAAATGGCGGGAAATATGGTATTACCTTAATCTTCAGGATTTTATTTTAGCAAAAGTAATAAACCCATTTCAATGAAACTTTCCTAGTGTATTAAGTATTACCGAGTCTACACAAGATATATTTTGGGCTGCTATATCTTTATAATTGTGGAAGTTATAAGCAAAAAACTTTTTCTTACTGAAAACGTTATTTACAACTGTCGAAACGGTCAAGTGTTTGGTAAAATGTAAAGAGAGTCACTTTTAGGGAAATAAAAACTGAACCATAAGATAAAAGTGTTCGTAAACAATTGTACTATAATTTACCATAATTAGTACTATACTTAAATTTTATACACGTTAGACGTTAGACTTAAGTATAAATCGAAATATTTGAATGAATTAACATTAAATTATAACAATAGTAGTTACATATACATAATATATCTGCAGTTATTTTTTTACTAATTTAGCAAAATTGCCTTCCAGAAAAAAGGAGCGACGCATCAGTTTTGATAGAGGGCGTCCGAAAAGGCCGCCAACCTTAAGTATCGATTACGCGCTTTAACTATCGATAACTAAGAAGTCATGCCGGTTTAAATATCGATACCGGGCCGGCCACGTCAGCGTAGTCTGCGTTGACAGTCTCCAAAAGGTCCAAGGGTGTGTGTATGTGTGTATACAGTCGGCATTAAAAGGAAACCGTGGAAAACCCTTATTAACTTCTCTTGTTGCCCTTCACAGAATCTGAAGTAATCACTTCCAGGTACTGGATACCGTATTATTACCTTCAAATCAACGTTTAGCTTCACTTACAAAAGATTAATTAACGTNTAACGTAACATATATAGCTAAGTTAAATGATGTTTTGTCTTATGAATTAAAGAAGGAGTTAAAAATTGATAGCGGATACGAAGGTGCAAGCTAAATGATTTCCCGTGCACTCATAGTGTCGTGTTTGATGAAACTCGAGTGACTGATTTACTCACAGTCACAGTCGTTCAAAACCCTAGCTGGCTAACACACATCATCACGTTGCAAATTCTACGAGATAACCCTTGGATGGAAACATTTGTTTTTTTTTCGATTTTAGAATGAAAATCAAAGAAATCGACAGGACGGCAAACATTGCTTGGTCTCCCGCACTGCTTCACCCAGTGTACCTGGCCGCAGGCACCACTGCCCAACAACTGGACGCCACATTTAGTACGTCAGCTAGCCTGGAGATTTATTCGCTCGACTTCAGGGAGCCCGGATATGGCATGAAGCTGGAGCGCACGCTCGCGACAAAGCAGAGGTTTCACAAGCTGGTCTGGGGTTCGCACGGCATCTCGACCGGTACCAAAACCAGCGGAATTTTGGTCGGCGGTGCCGAACAGGGCAATCTTCTCATCTACGATGCCGCGAAAATCTTCAATGACAGTCAGAACGAGGCGGGTTGCATACTCGCGCAGAACAGCAAACACACGGGTAATCGTAAAATGGAAACTGATCGTCCGATGTTACAGTAACGGGTAACCTTTCTATCGATCGCTTGCAGGTCCGGTACGATCGCTCGACTTTAACCCTTTCCAGCAGAACCTCTTAGCGTCCGGTGCCTCGGAATCAGAAATCTTCATCTGGGACCTGAACAATCCCGTGACTCCGATGACTCCCGGCGCCGTATCGCAACCTCCTGATGACGTCACCTGTGTGGCCTGGAACCAACAAGTGCAGCACATCCTGGCTTCCGCATTTGCCGCACGCTGCGTTGTATGGGACCTGAGGAAAAACGAACCCATCATCAAGGCATAATTCCTTAATTCAATTAACTTTATGTTTAATTATAGTAAAAAGATGTTTGAACTAGGTCTTCAAGTAGGGCGTTATGTTAAAATCGAAATTTTGAGTTAAACTAAACTCTGTCTAGTTTTAAAGTGTGTCGTTTGTGTTGATGTTTAATTTTTTTTCCCCTGTAGGTAAGCGACAGCTCCTCTCGCATGCGCTACCGGGTCGTTTCCTGGCATCCGGATGTGGCCACTCAGCTCTGCCTGGCTTCCGAGGACGATTATGCCCCGGTGATTCAGCTGTGGGACCTTCGGTACGCTACCTCTCCGCTGCGGACTCTTCAGAACCATCAGAGGGGCATTCTCTCTCTGGCTTGGTGCCCACAGGTATTAAACAACTATCGCAATTTTGGAATGGACGCCATTTCTTTGCAATACTTACATTTTTTATTATTTTTTTACAATTGATTAAAAATTAACTTTAACCTGTTTGTTGTTAATTTGTTTCTGCAAATTTTGTGCACAAGGATCCCCTGTTGATCCCGTTATACAAGGGTATATAATTCTGAATGAAATTATCTAAGTTGTGTCTAATCTCTCTTAACTATGCATATAAACCTGTATTTCAAATTAAAGTTAACGTGTTTGTATTCGTTAATTTTATATTAGGTTACCTATGATATTATATCTGTATTATGTCTTTTTTAATTATTTTCCCATAATTTATAATTCAACTTAAACCTATTTGTATTGATTCAGTTTTTGTATATTTTTTTAAATGAAGGATCCCGACATGCTGGTGAGCTGCGGCAAGGACAACCGCACGCTCATCTGGAACCCGAATAACGATGTGGCCAACGGGGAAGTGCTGTGCGAGGTGGCCACGACCAATCAGTGGAGTTTTGACGTTTCCTGGTGCCCGCGCTACCCGTCGCTGATTGCAACAGCCAGTTTCGATGGCAAAGTCGGCGTTCACTCCATCATGGGCGGACGTGAGGTATATTATATTGATAGCGTCTCAACATTATGTTAAACTAAAACAGTTATAATAAAGTTATAACAATTATAATAACATAGACTATGAAATATTCGATTTTATGGAGAGGTTATTTGTACAAAATGATAAAATTGGTTGAATTTAGGTTGCTGCTCAGCCAACGATGAACAAGATAGCCGACTCGTTCCCCGGAATGGAGTCCATGCCAGGCTTGCAGGCTCCACAGCAGCAGCAGCAGCACGTCGTCGTCCACCAGCAGCCCAGGAAGCCCCCCAAATGGATCATCCCTCGATGCGGCGCTTCGTTTGGCTTTGGCAATAAGCTGGTCAGCTTTGGCGTCGACAGAGATGCAGCCGGTCACTCGGTCAGCATTCACCAGGTTGTTACGGAAGACGAACTGGTTGAGCAGTCCCAAGCGCTGGAATCGGCGCTGACGTCGGGCAACTTGCAGCAGTTTTGCCAGGAAAAGGCTGCAGCAGCCGCAGATGAACAATCAAGAGCCACGTGGAACTTCCTCGGGGCGAATTTCAGTGAATCGCCTCGACTGGAGTTGCTCAGTCTTCTTGGTGTGTCTCGGTTTATACTTTACCTAATTTTTTAAAAACGGTTTTACTGTTTTAACTAACACGTTTTCGTCGTTTATGACTGTGGTTAATTAAAATTAGATAAGTTTACGAAATCATTATTTTTTACCCGGAAATGTATAATCGTTCACTCTTTCAGGATATGACAGTGTGATGATACTTAGTGTCACATTTTACCTGTTTTAATTAAATTAAACATTATAAAGGGAATATTGCTCATATCAACAATTAATTTAGCAAATAATTTAAATTAAATACCTGAATTGATTTTAATAAAATTACATTAAATTAAAACACAAGTTTTAAACTATTCACTTTTAAACTTGGTGAGTTTTTAATTAAAATTCCAACTTTAATTTGACCAGGATATGACAAGAAAGAAATGACCGAGCAGCTTGGCAATCTGTCGCTAGCGGACGACACGAGCGAGGGGGCGCAGGACGATTTCGAAGCCATCGCCACCGAAGCCAAGACTTACAGGATCACGACGGACAATTCCGTGGACGGCAAAATCAGCAAGTCTCTGCTGAACGGAGACATTGCCACTGCAGTGGACCTTTGCTTCCAGGTTAGCATGGCGGATCAGTTAAATGAATTATTCAATAATTAGTTTTTATCTTTTCTTTTAAAATCTAATTTTTGTTTTTTTAATTATTTTATTTTAGGATAAACGTTTTGCCGATGCTATCGTGTTGGCCATGGCCGGTGGCGAGGATCTCCTGACCCGCACGAGGGACCGTTATTTCCGCTGCCACCGCGGGGAACTGTCGAGCCTGATCAACGCCGTAGTGACGAGAAACTGGAGTCATTTGATCCACCACTGCGACGTGAGCAACTGGAAGGAGGCCCTGGTGGCCGCCCTCAACTATGCACAGGACGACGACTATGTCAAGCTGTGTCAGGTGCTGGGCGACCGACTCGGCAGCTCGGATGCTTCCAGAGAAGCCCTGCTCTGCTACATTTGCTCTGGCAACTTGGATAAGGTTGGTTCCGTGTTACTCGTATAAAGTTCATGCCGACTGGAATCGAGTCCTCTGTTCAAGTATCACTTCTACTCTTGCCCGCTAAAATGTTAAACGACGAAATTCATCATTAAATTAATGAACCTCTACTTAATTTTAAGTAAAACGTCAAAACCGACTCTTGGAATTGATTTAAAAAATTAAACATTGTTTCGTATTTATATCGATAAATTCAGATAACTAATATAAATAAATTAAGTATAAAATATTATAAATAAAAAATATATATAAATTGTATTTACTAATATACAATCAAGTGGCTGAAATTAATTAAGAGGATGGAATGGATTAAAGTATAGTGTGCATTAAATATTAATCAATATTATTTTTTTGCCGTTCAATAGGTGGTGGAATGTTGGCAGCAGAAGCAGTCCAGCCGCTCTGGCGACCTTCAAGAGCTCATTGAGCAGGTGATGGTCCTTGGTAAAGCTAGCGAGAGGCAAGGAAGACCCGCCTTTGACGTCAGCAGCGGACCGCTTGCCGCTGAAATGAGCCGCTACGCCTCCCTGTTGGCCGGCCAGGGGAAACTGGAAGCTGCTCTCACCTACGTCGGAATGCTCAGGGTATTGACACGTTTAAGATCTACGATGAATACCCTGTTCCATTGTGAATCTGTTGATAATTTTTTTAAAGGACATTAACTTGACCTTTGCTAAGATTAAAACATGTTTGGGTAATAATTAAATAATACCGGTTTATTATAATTTTTATTCTGTTCTCTACTTAAATTTAATAATTACGTCAATGGCTTTTCACACAGTGATTTTCAGTATATGGATATGGATAGTTCCTGTGTTTATGCAGACTGATGTCTAGACATTTTTAATAATTTGAAAACATAATTACTTTGATTCCATGTCATAATATGATTTTGTGTGAAACTAGGTACATTGATTAGTTTAAAGGACCAGCGATTAAAAATTAATTGAAAGTTATTGTCGTCAGATGTGGCAAGTACAAGTTAAACTAATTGTCAATAAACAACAAATTAAATTTGGTTTAAATTTGTAGAAGTTACTACTGCTGCTTAATTCACTTGGCAAGATTCAACGGGTTTTTTATTAACATTGTTTGAATGTAGGATCCAGCAGTGAATGAACTGAAGGAGCGACTGCAGCGTGCCTTGGGCGTGGGCGTTCCTGTGGCAGTGCCAGCACAACAGCACCGACTCAATTACAACCTGGTTAATGGAGCAGCACCTTCTCCTTACAGCAAACCCAAACAGCAGCACTACTATTCGCAGACTGCGCTTCCCAAATCCACTACTCCAGGACCAGTCCACGACTTTTATAATCCGGTCCAGGGTTATCAGCAGCAACAGCCAGCCAGACCCCAGACTCCTCACATGTTCCAGCCGCAAACGTATGGCCAGCCTCCAGTATC
>JAIQCU010001142.1:0-25737 GCA_022114935.1 Leptestheria dahalacensis | reverse complement strand
TGTTTCAAGCTGTTTTGGCGGCGGCGCATGCGGCACACTGCCGCACTGCCGCATGGGCCAGTCCGCCCCTGCCGGCCCCTGCGCTCAATGAAGATTTTAGCGATCGTGGTGACTGCGCGGGGCCCGGAAAGGTCCGTGGCCTTTTCTGCCACTTCTCTAAATTGCACGGCGCACGTGTTAACTTTGGGGAACCCAACCTTACCCCACCAGCCACGAGAAAAGACGGACGCAGATGCACCTGTGTCTAGTCCCATTGGAACCTGGAGACCGTTGATCAAGGCGGGAACCATGAAAGGGTTCAAATGAACCGAATTCACCAAAGAGTTCATCCTGAACAAACGCCCCAGGATAGCGCGGTTGTCCATGTCCTCTGCCTCGGAAGTATCCGTTCGATGTACGCGCGACCCTTCTTGTTGCCTTCTGACCGCGAACCGGAACCTTTCTTCCCGCCTTCAAAAACGGCACCGGAATTCTTGGCTACAGACCGTGAAACAACTCAAGATAACCGGATACTGAGTCGTTGCCGTGTATTGATGGAAGTTGAAAATGGACCCATGAAATATACCCCAATGACTAATATATACGATGAATAATACGATTACACTTCTTAACACAAACTTCATGCAGCTTGATTGGCCTCCCATTAGGCCCCACAGAACTGGCTTTGGAGAGCCTGACCCGGGTCAAATACAGGTCATATCTCAGGTAGATTTCTTATCCAAAAAGCCGTAAATCCATTGGTATAATTCTTATAAGAAAGTAGCCCCGGAAGTCCTGCAGTCAGTCTACGGGAAAAAACTTTGCGTATCTAAGTGGTCTTCAAAAAAACTCTTCCGGATTTTGTATTTTTCTCCGGAACACTCTTTAAAGAGTAAATATTCAAATGCTACATTGACTTGGAGACAAGCCAATACAACGACTAACAGGCACTTTATTTCAGACATCATTTCAGGTTAGTATCAATTAGATTAAGCCTCAATTTGATCAAAAGCCACTAACTGCCAAGATAACATAAAATTGCATTCCATAAGCAACAGAATCTAATTTCATCGTTAAAAAAACACGGCAGTTGAAATGAGAGGTTGTTGAGAGCATCCCTGTTCGATAAAATTGCATTGATTAAAAAATTACGTGAGCCGAAGGAAGGGTTTTCAGTTAAACAGCTGCGACTGAAGGACTCTCGTTCTCGATCGGACTTCATCCCAGTCGACATAGGCGCCCTGGACGTGTCGTTCACCTCCAAAGTCGTGGCCGAAGGCAGTGCGACCGTGTAAGACTCGCAGGTTGTTAAATGTCAGCATTTGCCCTTTTCATTTTAAATAAAATTAAGTCTAATGCCAAATAGAATTTACTTTTTCCCAATTACCTGGTTTAAGTTTGAACTGGACCATATTCTTAGGGTCGTGAGCTAACTGGCAGTATTTCTTCAAAGCCCGGTACCATGGTTCCACCTTGCCGAGCGGGACGGGAAGGTGCGAATCCCGCTGCGGCTGGCTGAAGTTTATTCGCTGGTATCGTCCATTTTGGTTAGCACTGGGGGAGGAAAAATAAATGATTTTCTTTATTATTTTACAACAACAATTAAATCAATTTACCAAATGACGGGACCTCGGTGAACCTTGTGAAACGGATTGCCGTTTTCGACTCCCACGTCGGACCAATCCACTTCGAGGTTGGTCAACAGGTCGTATGAGGCAGGATCATGCTGGCGGAGGATGTTGGCAATATTGAAACCGTCGGAGATCTGGCTCTCACCGCCTTGTCCTTTATACTGGATCAAGCAGTGTAGGATGTTTACCTTCAACATTAAAAACAAACTTTTATGACGCTGCTTTTATTTAATTCTAATTTTAATTTAGTGTTATTTAAATAATTTATTATTTTTACATAATTATTAATTAATATCAAATATTCACTGCTATTTTTATTATTATTGTATTATTAATATTAATATTTATTCCATAATGTTTGACACTGAATTTACCCCTGGTTTATATTCATAATACGGAAGGTCAGTATGCAGTTGAAGATGCGCACCAGTGTAGGCCACGTTACTCGGGTCCGCTTTAGCCTGAACGCTGAATTCCTCACTAAACAAAAGCAGTTACATGTAAAGCATTTCCGTTATGATCAACTGAAACTTAAAGCAATTAGAAAATTGTTGATCCCTAAGTTATTAAATTTGTTTTATTATTATAACTTACTATGAAATATTTATTTCATTATTTAAGAAAATAGAGTGCAATGGAATAGGTACCCGTAGTGCGTCTTTTTTATAAAAGCGATCCTTTCCGCCACCCTGCGTACTTGGCCAAGCTGGTCGGGGACATTCTCGACGAGCGAGACGCCGAGAACATCGAGGTCAAGAAGCCATTTCAACAGGGTCCTGTCGTCTTTAAGAAAGGCTTCAAAATCTACCACGGGCAGTTGTTCGAACAAACTCGAGTCCCAGTAAACGTGAGGCGGCTGGTTCAGATTGCTCCAACATCTCTGGCGGTCGTCGTCGAAACTTCGGGACAGGAGCCAGCTTAGAGAAAACTGGCTAACATGGTCATCATCCCACTTGAGAGTTACCGCATTATCGTTGAGAACCTGGAGAAAAGACAGGAATTGGACAAACTGAGTAACGGGTATATAGTTGAAAATACCGCTTCAGTGGGACGAGAATCCAGGTTGAAATCCATGAGGTTGATGGTCCGCGAGCGTGACGTCGGGTGAAAGCAGCTCGGACACTGACAGTTGTCTCGCAGCCAGACGAACGGGAACTTCTCGCTAATTCCGTCCCCCCATGTTACCTC
This sequence comes from Leptestheria dahalacensis, assembly GCA_022114935.1. Classification (NCBI taxonomy): domain Eukaryota; kingdom Metazoa; phylum Arthropoda; class Branchiopoda; order Diplostraca; family Leptestheriidae; genus Leptestheria; species Leptestheria dahalacensis. The sequence goes on along the minus strand of JAIQCU010001142.1, from coordinate 22,939 downwards.
AAGAGATCTCGCCTCGTGAAGAAGGGAAACCTTGCCCGCCCTTGTACTTTGCCAGCGAAAAGCATGTGGACGTGTAGCACACTGCTGCAGCAGCTTTGAAGAATGGCTCCCCAGTCTTGGGATAAAAACGTTGAATGCGGTTCGGAACATCGTCCCAGAACCTGTTAAGTTAACAGAGAATGCAAATTTTCAGTCGCGTTTTCATACGTGCAGCGGCTTACGCTAGACTCAGGTTGGCAATTCCCAGCGGACTGAAGTCGGTGATATTTGGACTGGACGTGTACTTTGACCGGGGGAGAGTCTACGTGCTAGATAAATTTGTTTACACGCTGCAGTTCATTCATAAAAGCCACAGGGGGGCCAGTGCTTTCGTGTATAAACAAAGAATAACAGAAATATTGTTTTTCTGTTCTGTTTATCTTAAGACAGACTTAAATTTTATCAAAGGGCAAATTAAATTTGTACAAGGAGTCGTAAACAACATTAAAAGGCGGTCTCGCTCTAAGTATTCCGCCCGACCGGTAGAGTTGCTTTGGTTTGTTTTGGAATCAACACTGTCTATCGATATCGACGTTAACGTTTTATCGATTTTTAACTTATTGATACACAATGATCTTAACAGTAGAAGGAGAATCTAACGCCATTACCAGAATGAGTGTAAGTAAAATAAAAGCAATACAATATAAATACAATTTAAGCAAATACTTTTTAAAACAATTTTTAAAGGTAAATAACTGAAAACACGAACCAGAACTAAAGAAAACTGCAGTGGGTGTAGGTAATCATTAATATCAATAACAGTATACAACAACATTAGTATACGAAAGAAGGGATTACATTCAAATAGAGAATCCTCCTTTACACAGCAATCATACTTAACTGATATTATATCTTATATTTTCTACATTACACGTATGACACTATCATACATGCAACATATTTTTGAAAAATCGTAATTCGTATTTAGCTGGGCATGTCTTTTCCGGTTTTTTCAGCTCTCGAATCCTGGCTGTCTACCTAATACTGAATAGATCATATTACAAGTATTTGGCTGTTCAGTTCATTGAATTAGCTTGAACTACATTATAGTTGGATATATTTTCTCAATATCTGGATCAAATTCTAGGATTTTTAGCGTTAAGTTGGAGTATAGCTAATCTAGCTTATTTCAAAGCACAAACACAAGACTGAAATGCAATAGGTTAGTTTTACAGAGGATTTTCATGGCACTAATAAGTTATTCGGAATCATAAGTCATGTTGCGGTGAAGCATTAAAGTTTGCTTACCATGGCCGACTTCTGGACGGGCTGTCGTCCTGCATAACCATGAACCTGTCTATCTTGGAAGCTTCATATATATCATTCAAGTGACGGCTGTACCGTCAGAAAACCATCAATCGGAAAATCCTGCAGCTTTTGACGATCCAAACCTAAAGGTGAGGTAGTACTAGGAAGATTAATTCTCATTTAAGTATCATAAACGGTCATACCACTGGTAAATACTGAATGCAGTGCAGACCCAACTTGTTTCACTATTCAACCAATGTTCACTGGAAATACACGAGGCACGGCGAGACATCGGAGCAGGATGAATGCTTTACCAAGTAATGTGGAATTTATCATCTGATTCCAGACTGTGAAACAAGGAGTGAAATTCACTGTCGATTCCCATCTATAAACAAAGCTACTCGAGGTAGATATAAATACAGGTATACCAACACCACACGAATAGGTTCACACAGTAGATCTCAAGAGCGCGTATGACTCTAACCATATCACGGAGAAAGACGATAAGTCATATCCGTAAGTAAGAATACTGGCAAGTCAAGCCTTTCTGTCAATCGCAGAAATCCATGCCTCTTTTCTGTATTTCTCCTACGTCAAAATATACTTTTCCAACGATAACCACACTGGACAGCGTAAAACAACTCTATCTATAGAGTGTGGTTCACATGACCAAAACAACGGTCAACGTTTTGCCCAAAAAATCTTCGATTGGAGAAAAAAGTCACTCGAACGCGGTTACCATATATTATACATTACAGGTCGATTCATCATGAAGAAAAAACAACTGACACTGGTTGCAGTTGTACTGCTTCTTGCTGCAAGGCCGAGTGGGCAAAGTGGGAGTTCTGTTGGAAATAAAAGAACTATACGAGTTTCTACTGGAGAGGTTGGCTTAAACTCCATAGTCCTCTAATTAAATTGAGTTACATTGTTTCTTCTTCAATTATAGACTCCTATAATAATCGAGCCCGTCTACGATAAAAACGATCGCTTGGTTGATATTCGGGGTGCCGGTTTCTACTTCGCTAATTGGACTGCGAGTAGATACAACTACAGGTAATCGTGAGATTAGAGTGTTCATTGCTTAGATCATGTTAAAAGCGTCCTCCTTCTAGTATCGACGTCGTGAAGATATACAGGAATCAAGGTGGGCAAGACTTCGTGGGTAGGTATGTCAACGGTAGCTGGACTGGAGTTGTTGGGGATCTCTTACGTGGTGTAAGTTTTCTAAGTCCTAATCCCCAAGTTGTAACTGCTTGATCTTGCTATTTGCAACCTATACAGGATGCGGACTTGGGTCTTGTTGTAGTTGGTAGCCGGCCTTACAACGCTTTCGTAGACCCAACTTTTCCTTTGGGTGAGGAGACATTCTCCATATTCATTCCTTATCCTACTGTGGGAACGAACGTCTGGTCATTCTTGCAACCGTTTAGTAAGACGGTAAGTTCTTTGACTTTACTTTAAGTAAGTGAACTTCATACTTTTTATGGTGACTTTCCACATGCAGACTTGGATCCTTCTGCTCGTATCGTTCGTCATGGTGACCGTCATCACCTGGCTACTGCAGAACTGTAACGTCAGCCGTGGTAAAGGACCATCGTTTGGAACCACAATGCTGTATTTTACGAGTGTCATCACATCTCAAGGTTGGGAGTTGTATTTCCCTTAGGTAAAGCATCCAATTCAACATTAAACTTTATGCTTGGAATGCAAAGGTGGTACTTGGAATCACAGAGGAAAGGCTTTCACCTTTATTAGTGCAGCCTGGTGCCTCAGTTGCATCGTACTGGTCAATGCTTACAACGGTCTTCTGACTTCTTACCTGACTGTGGTAACTCCTAAGCTTCTGGTCAGCTCTATTGACGAACTTGCAGCCAAGCCAGAAGTGAAGTTCTACACTTTTAATGACTCGTACATTTCAAATTACTTCAAGGTATCTGTATAATCTGTAACGATTGCTGTTTGTTCTCTTAACTGCTGGGTACATAATGACTCGGTGTAAACTAAATATTGCAAAAACCCTTCTCAGGCTTCTAAGGCTGGACCAGAAAAGATACTTGGTGATGTTTTCAAGGAACACCCCGAACGTATCCTGAAATCGCCGAATGCTTGCATGGAGCAGGTGGAGAAAGGACCTTTCGTTTGCTTATCTGTTAGTCAAGATTACCAGCTTTTCCTTTACAAGATACTAACGTAATTGCTTTTTTCAGTCTACGTCGATCGGAGAGTTTTGGACGAAACTGAAAAGCAAACAAACCGGCGGAGAATGCACCATCCTGCGAGTGCAACCTGCGGTGCTAAGTCTGCAAGGAACGTCTTTAATGCCAAAGCGGTCACCCTTGGCCAAGACAATTAATCAGGGGTAGTATGAAAGCTCCGTGCAGTACGATTACAATGGTAAAAGTAGTAATGGGTAAAATTGTCAAGGATCATTGAAGTCCTATCCGCCGGTATGCAGCAAAAGCTGTTGTCCGATTACAGCAGAGGCATGGGAAACCGTTGCAACACGAACCCTAGTACCAAACCAAATGAAAACCAAAAGAGAGCTCTAAGCCTGGTCAATCTCTCGGGAGCTTTCATCCTTCTTGGCATTGGTTACCAGCTGTCACTGATCGTATTCATCCTTGAGCGTTTAAGCTTTTGCAAGCTGCTGAACACGAAACTACGACAGGGACATTAATATCTTTGGAAGCAAACTAATAGCGACTGCAGAGATGCACTACATCACCACATGTAATCATTAATGTATTTTTAATCAATTTGTGGTTGATGCACTCGGAGGCACAGTAACATCTCTTGGTCACGCTTTACTCTCATACCTACATTCTCCTGTACCCCGAACTATTTGCAAATACATTGGGCAATTTAAAACTTGTTCCATGATTTATGGATATCGAGGTCGATGTTTTACGGTTCGTTGACAGGTTCTACTACGACAAGAATTACCTTCGAGGACAATTGTTATCTCAGGGCCATCTATGAACAGAGTTTAAAAAGGGTATTGTCTTCTAATGCAACGTAGAAACTACACGGAATCCAACAGACACTTTTGCACACCTTGAAAAATTAGCATTATCCTTGTATTGTGTCATTTGATTGTAAACTCAAATCACGTCCACATAGCAGTACGGGGGTATACAAACGCAAACATTTAACAACAAGAAACTGTAGTTCACAATATCTCCGCCAATTTAGTAAACCCTTTACTTAATGCTACTTCTTTAGGCGTTTCGTGCAGATTGTTTTTAATAAGTTTGCTGGCACCAGCTTTCACAAGAAAGTCTGCTACTTCGCTATGGTTATTCAGTGCTGCTAAGTGCAGCGGCGTATTGCCATTAATGTCCTTAGCGTGGACACTGACATTTGTTTTCAGCAGGACTTCAATGACTTCCTTGCTGCCACGCTGGGCTGCCAGATGAAGCGGTGTCGACCGGTCGTCTACTCTTGCTAAAGAGCTAGCTCCAGCGTCCAGCAAGAGTTGCACCAGGTCAGCGTGCCCCTGGCTAACGGCAAAATGAAGAGGAGTCCACGAATTGAAGTCACGAGCATTGACGCTTGCATTAGCCGCTATGAGCATCTTGGCTACTTCTTTATGACCCTCTTTTGCTGCTTTGTGAAGTGCTGTACGACCTTTGTCAGTAGCGTCTGTTTCTTGAGCCTTGAAACCTGCGGTTAGCAAAGTGCGAACTGGAGTCACTTTGCCCTGCTTTGCACCGTCGAAGAACATCTTCTTCTTCTCCTCATTGTCAGCCATGACAACCTTAATAGCTGTTGCATACAAAGAGCATTAAGCACAACCATATAGCAATCAAATCTAATAGGTTTACCTGTGGAAAGCTCCTCGCGTAACACCTTATGGTTTACATCAAAATGTACAAATTTAGATCAGTCTGCAGAGATTAATGCTAAAACTACACTATACCTGTAGTTGCTTCTCAAAGTCCTCAAACTTGGCCGCGTTGTTTTTCTCCATGTCTTCGAGTCTGCGTACCATCTCGTTCTGGTTAGACTGGAATTCCATCTGTAACCCCAGATAAGTGCCAGTGCTTGAAACAGAGGTTGAACGATCCAATACTGGAATACTTACGCCCTCTGAATTTGAAAGAACTGCAGGTTCTGACACTGCGGTTTCACGAGAGCGTTCTGCCGGTGGTATTGCTGGTTCCTGAATAACAGTGATAAGATGTTGAGGTTAGATCAAAGTATGTTGAGAGAGAAAATTCACCAAGTGCAGCTTGTTGGTGACTTGTATCATACAAGATATTACTAAACTTATTTAACGTTCCAGTCTTGATTAGCATATATGTTTTTGATGAATCCTGACTGCACAATTACCCTCTGCACCATATTTATACACACAGGTTCATAAACCCCCTCGTAGAGGGATAACGATTTGGATGGCGGTAATGTGTGATGACATTATAGGGCAAAGTCATTTACAACGAGGGCTCGTAGTGTCACTTTTTGTTGCTAAGGGAACCCTAGCCCTCATAAAGATAACCCAGTACAAAACCCAATGATATCTGTGCCAACAACATATCTACAGTATGTCTAGTTTTTTGTTGTTGTAAATAACGTTAGAATTTGTAATATTTGGACTGCAACATAGCCCCAGGGCATATTCCAAGCCAGGATTCATTCCATCTCGTTTATACTTTTGGTTTAACATACCTGCGGGGATTCAGAAGATGACTCATTCTGCTTGGTAGGTTCCGCTGCCCTCTCCTAGTTGTTATACAAATGCAAACCAGAAAATGCTTATTGTATTAACTCAAACGATTCGATCCATGTGAAAGCAAACTCACGCGAATTGTGTAAAACAAGATATTTATTAGACTTCAAAAAGTTTTTTAAAAATAAGGTATTGATTGAATTACCAGTTCTGCTAATTCAAAAGGCTGCAGATTATCCTTAACCTGCAGCTTCACCGGTTCCGGTATTCCTGAAGTTTCATTCCCAGCAGCTGATACTACTTCGGGCAGTGAAACAACCAAGACGTCTCTGTTGTTGTAGGACATGACAGGTTCTTCGAAGATGTTGTCGAGTACAACAGGAGTAACTTTCAAATCAGAACCTGTTGTAGGAAGTGCGGAATCGGTTGTTGTGCAGACGCATGCTGATGGAGCGGTAGCATCGCCGCCAGGGGTCGTTCTTGTTCTGAATCTTGTTGATCTCAGTGCACGTGCATTTTCGCTGTTAGCCTATAAACGTAGTTTTCACTGTGAGATTCCTAGTTGTTATACTTTTATTAAGATTTCTATTCCGGCTTTTAATCCTACTTCAATTATCTATTGACCAATCAGCAAAATAAATATTTGTTCAATCGTTTTAAAAGGTGCACATATACAAATGTTTGCTTTTTGTACTTCAGCATGTCCGCCTTTCATCTCTCGGTCGCTTGTTTACTTAAGGCTGATAGATTTGATTTGTTTGAACTGTTGTTTGAACATAAACACTGCTTATAGCCCATATTTGTTGATCTCTTGGGGACCCACTCCCACTTTTTCATGCAGTTAAATTTGATATCATTTCAAATAAAGTAAGATTTGATTTGTTGATACGTATACCTCCCTTGTTTGCCATGACTCGCTTGTAACTGTTTGCTAAAAATGTTAACTTTTGATTCCAGTACTTGTCCTACATCTTCCACCTTACAAGTTCGCTACGCATGAAACCTATGTAGTACTTACATTTTCCACTTTTTCCTGGATATGCCCTGGAACATCATCCAACTTTGTCGCTCGTAAAGTTTCCAAAACCCGTTGCATGTTTCTCACTTCCTGTAACAAGAGTTATTCAATAACTAAGTGAGCTACTGAAAACAGCGTTTATTCAGTCAAAGTGTACCTGACTGATTTGGGCAATAGCCTTTTCTAATATCCCGTATTTGACATCTATGCATTCACCGTGGTTAAACCAATCGGTTGCACGTGTGCACTCCCCGAAAGTGTCGCTCTGGACGGGGATAGCGAAACTTGCAATAATTGCTGCCCAACTGAAAAGGATCCTCATTTTTTTCTGTGAAAAAGTTCGACCTACACCGAAGGAAACTTGAGATCGACTGCTTCCAACAGCAAGTTTAGTTTTAAGTCATTTGTCCGTGTGCGGTTTCGTCACTTTTTTCAGAGTTCACTGAACCCGTGTTACTCTGCTGCTATTGACCATCACCTAGAGCTATTAACGGCAGTGCAGTGTATCATATCTTAAACATGAAACAAGTCGTCGTTATTTAGGCTCTGGGAAAGGTTAATAAAAGGGTATCTGTAAAGATATGAATTGAAAATATTGTACGTAGAATCGTCTGTCCGTACATAATATCCAAGTATGTTCATCTTTTCCTTTTCCAAAACAACTTTTCCCAATCGTAAAGGAATCTAAAGTTAGTTGAAGACAATTGGGGTCCGAAGAATGAAGTTATGAGTCATGCTAGTAAACGATCCTTTTAAAAAAATGCATACAGCGTGAAATGGTTATATTCAGTATTGTAAATATTGTAAATTATAACTTATATTCATTATAAGTACTAATAATATATGCATAATGCATATTTAAGTAGTAACACCATGTACAATTAGTTACATATCGTGGTAGTAATGATATATGACAATTAGAAAAGCCTAATTCACTGTTCTGTTAGGTTGAAGTTTATATAAATTACTATTATTTATTAGATCATTTTTACAGTTATTTCGTCACTCTTGAAGACAGGTTACCGTTTAGCACAACCACCGTCGCTGTGTTTGCTTATATCTTGAACCGTCTCCTTTCCATCGTGCAGGTCACAGACGAGCATTACTCATCGTTATTTTTAATTGAATAAATACAATAAAAAGAAAAGCTGAAATGGCAAGTAAATTGCTACGCGCCACTCCGTCTTTAGCCAAATTTGCCAAGGGTACACAGCTAATCAAGGTAAGCCATCAACTAAATACAGTTCGACTCCGTTTATTTCATCAGATTCCATAATTTAAAAAGAATCAAAATTAAATTTAGATAATCTTTAATAATCCTGGTCTATGTTTACTTCGTCAGACTCCTGCACGGTTACGAGCCAATGCAGCGGCCCTCAACTACAACGAAGCTCTTCTTAACGTACCGCCCACGAGGCTCAGCGCCTTGAGCAATGGCATACGAGTCGCCTCAGAGGACAGTGGCGCGCCGACCGCCACTGTCGGCATGTGGATCGACACAGGTTCAAGGAACGAGAACGAAAGCAACAACGGAGTTGCTCACTTCCTGGAACACATGGCGTTTAAGGTACATGTCCATGAAAACGTGAAACCTGAAAAGTGAAATCACATTTTGAGTTTTTTTTTTTTTAAAGGGAACTGGAAAAAGATCCCAAACTGATCTCGAACTGGAAATTGAGAACATGGGTGCCCATTTAAATGCGTACACGTCACGGGAGCAGACGGTCTTTTACGCCAAGTGCCTGGCGGGCGATATTGACAAAGCCATCGGGATTCTGGCTGACATTCTCCAGAACTCTAGACTCGGGGAGCAGGAGATTGAGCGGGAACGAGGAGTCATTCTCCGAGAAATGCAGGAAGTGGAAACTAATTTACAGGAAGTTGTCTTTGACCACCTACACGCGACTGCGTACCAGGGTACGGCTCTGGGCCGGACCATCCTTGGACCAACCAGAAATATTCAGTAATAAAACTGAAACTAGCAACAAATATCTAAGTTTATTCATTCAGTATAAATTTGGTATTAGTTAGTAGTTCATTTACAAATATTTTATGTACAGGACCATTTCACGCAAGGATCTCCAGGAGTATATCAGGACCAATTATCGCGGCCCGCGCATGGTTCTCGCAGCCGCTGGGGGCGTCGAGCACGAGAAGCTGGTCGGCATGGCCAATCACCATTTTGGAGGAATACAGAAGGAGTTGGCGTCAAACTCTGAGCTGGAACATTGTCGCTTTACTGGTAACATTTAAATAACTGCATCAATATTAATACTAATCAATAACATACAACGATAATAATCTGTAATGATATCAAGTTCTAGTAATGGTTAATGACTTGTCCAGGTTCAGAGATTCGTGTACGGGACGATTCAATGCCTTTTGCGTATATTGCCCTGGCCGTCGAAGGCTGCGGCTGGCCCAATCCCGATAACCTGCCCTTGATGGTGGCCAACACGATTATAGGCTCATGGGACAGATCTCACGCTGGAGGGGCTAATTTAGCCTCCAATTTAGCCCAGGCGTCCGCCCAGCATAATCTCTGCGTAACGTTCCAGTCATTCAACACGTGCTATAAGGATACTGGGCTATGGGGCATTTACCTCGTCTGCGAACCCGATAAAATCGAGGTAAACTCGCCAGTTCTTGTTGTTATTGATCCTAACTTAATTAGACATTGTTAATTAAATAAAGGATATGATTTTCAACGTTCAAAACGAGTGGAAGCGTCTCTGCATGACGGCAACCTCCAGTGAAGTGGAACGCGCGAAGAACCTGCTGAAAACGTCGATGCTGCTCCAGCTGGACGGAACGACACCGGTCTGCGAGGATATCGGACGACAGATGCTCTGCTACGGCCGGAGGCTCCCGCTACACGAGCTGGAGGCCCGCATCGACGCGATTACGCCGGCCGACGTCAGGGAAGCATGTACCAAGTACATCTACGACAAATGTCTCGCAGTGGCCGCCGTCGGCCCCGTCGAGAATCTACCCGACTACAACAGGATTAGGTCGTCGATGTACTGGGCGCGAGTCTAGCGTTGGGGTCGTCTCGCGTTAATGGTTCAGAGGTGTAAATACACTTGTGTAGTCAGACAATAAGTTTCATCAATTTACTTAATGGACTGAATTTCTGAAATTATTTTTTTCCCCAGAGAACCAATGCAATAATTACTGAATTACATTCAAATATATTTTGAGAAAACTTGATTTTGATATTTTAAAGTAATTCAAACTGCACAGCGCTGTATTTATTATTCACAATAGAATTTATTGGTCAATAACACAAAAACTTTTATATAGATATGAACTCAAGTAGATAGATAGGTATATATATATATATATATAGGGATTGGTTTGGGAACGCGCGGCGGCCATATTGTTTGCAGACTACACAAAGTCGTCGGAGTGCCAGCCAGCTACTACCACTTGTTGTGCACGCCGTTTCCAGTTTTACTCATCGTTTACATTTTCGCCTTTTTTTCTTGCTTTAGTTTGCCAACAACTGGCCTTCACCTTGGCTGCAATGAACGGGTAAGACAAGTTTTCATTTGAATAATAGACAACGGCTCGCACTAAACTAAAATGGCATACACACACGCTCGCGCTGTTCTATTGTCCGGAAAACGTTGATTTTGCCGGACCCACAAGTTGCTTTGTCGTCAAAAAGAGGCGAGATTTCAGATCGCGCGTGCGGCTGTTCTCACAAAACCGTTTTATATTTTAGGAAACAAAGTTGCGTAGGATTGCGCCTCGAACTCGAGTCTTCTTCCGTCCTTTCTGTCGACCGGTTTGAAGTGTTTCGAACTGGAACGCAACTCTATGTAGGGTCGTCGCTGATATCCCTCATCAGACGTGCGAACCGAGACTCGTGGGGGGGGGGGTATGGTTTATACAGTACCAATACGAATGGTTCCGAACTTAGTCGTTTCCATGTTACCCGTGTTTTAGGCGAACGCGGCCGCACGGGAGTCCCGTTTTGTTGATTCCATCTTCGTTTGAAACTCGGCTTTGTGTTTCTCAACGCTAGGTTAGTTTGACAGGCACAGGCTGCAAAATGTAAGTGTGCTGAGTCCACCTAGGCTTTAGAACACAATGGGTTAACCAGATTAACATTTTAATGATTGTTGGCCATAACACGGGTTTCTAAATGCCAGGTGAGCTCGGCAGTACGAGGTAGTTCATCTGACACTGCCAAGCTCGCCTAGGTTTTGGAAAATCAAGGGATGCAAGGAATTGGAACCTTATCAAAATACGAGTCGAAAGTTTGCTACAAGACAAAGTTCTCAATGCCAGCTGAGCTTGGCAGTACGGCGAATCATCTGTCGCTGCCAAGCTCGCCTAGATTTAGAACTCGTAAGATGTATTTCAAAATGTAAATGGGGTTATTTCGTCCTAAATTAAGTTGGATTTTTGGCCATACTACGAAGTTCTAAACGCCAGGTGGGCTCGGCAGTACGGGTACCCGTCACTGCCAAGCTCGCCTAGGTTTTGGAAAGCCCTGGGACAGAACGTAATGGGAACGAGAACAGGTGGTTGTTTTGATACTTTGTGTGAGGTTTTGGAGTGCGGCAAACAACACGGGGGACTAGCACGTAGTCACACCGTATTGATCCGTGTGAAAAACCTCGGCGTCTTGCACCGGTCCAGTTTCATCTAATTGGACAAACGTTAGCAACACCCATCTCCTTCATCAGCTGAGGTTGCGAACCCCCCGCCACCTTCTACAACGCTCTCCTGTTGTTGTTTTTTTATGTTCAATTTATTCTATGTTCATTCAACTAAATTAACCGCTTATTTTAAAAATAACAATAATTAAATAATCTACGCGTCTTTCTTTTAAACGTGTGTGTGTGTTGTGTACGTCAAATCCTATTTCTCATCTTGTTTTTTTTTTGTCTTCTCTTTTTTTCGTGTGTGTGGAACTTCTTCTAGGGACCTGTATATTCCCGGCCAGAAGGTAAGCCAGCCTCTTTCCTATTTTTTAAAAATTAATTTATTCTAATATCTTTTCTGGGAATTCCTCTTCATTTTAACTGTGCAGACGAGACCTGTTTTTCTGCTCTTTAAGAGGGGTTCGCAACTGTGTTAAATTCATCCATTTTGGAATTTATTTACTAATTTTTCAAAGGCTGAATGATGAGTAGTTGAGTCGAAGTAAAATTGGATGAATGAAGATTGGCAGGGGGTTTATATTACGGGGGAAAACGAACTGGAAAACTAATGGGGAAAGGATTGCATCAAAGGAAAAAGCCCATAGATTTCCATCTTTGGGAGTTGGCCGTTTGATACCTTTGATCTTCTCGGTGCGCAGGGATCGATTCTCCGGTCCGGTCAGAAAGCGTTTTTTGTTGCTTTAAAAAAAAATATATATAATAAAAATATTTCAGTGATACTTTGAAAACTATTTTAAATATAATTCAGTGGAAATCATTATAAAATGTATTCAATATGATATGATAACATGAACAATAGTAACTCGAAAGGAGACAACTTGATTGTCCTTTATACCTTGAACAACGGGAAGCTATTATTACTTTGATAGTTTTTTTATTTATTTATTTTCTTCTTGTTTTTTTTTTTTTTTCAAGAGGCCGTCGTCGTGAATGGCGACGGCGACTCACCTTCCTTTGTTTGCTACCTCCAAGGTGATTACTATTATTTCCCAGCCAGAGGAAAGAGAATTCCCAGAAAACGCTAGGAAAAAGGGTGGGCGTTTATTTCAACCCCCTCTCCCTCCACCCTCCTCGTGTTCAATCCCCCCCAGCGTCATTGGGAGGGACGATGGGGAGGGGGGTGCGTAAACCGTGGAATAATAGATATGGATTGAAATAGAAATTCGACCTGCTTTTCTGAACTTCCAAGTTCAGCTTGAAATTACTGGGATATTTCAGCTGTAACTTGATACATTATCGTTCAACTTCCAATAAGAATTGATGTTTGTCTTATTGAAGTCGTGTTGGAAGGGAAAACGAATTGAATGGAATGCAGAATTGAAAAGTTTAGTTATAACCGGATAGATTAACTTTAACTTTACTAATTAAGTTTTGTGGGATCAGGTTAAAAATGACAGAAAAAGGGTCGAATGCAATCTAAGAATTGAGAGATGACGGGAAAAATTAAATACAACTTGGTAGGTTATCTTTAATATTCTATGTTTATCTAATAAAAATTGAAATATAACATTTAATTCGAGATATTAATCTACAAGTTCTCGTTATGTGATGAAGCCTTCTTGGAGCTAAGTCAAAAATGAATGGAATGCAGAATATCTAAAAAGAGGTTCCTTGGTTAAAGACCCGCGCAGCCCCGAGTCGGCGCCATCTTGTTTCACCCCCCGTCGGTTCCACCCCCGAAGCGGGTTTCTCTTGGTCCGTTACGGAGGAAACCGAGGGGTTGGAGACCTAGAAAACTCTGTTTTGACCAGTTTTCTTGTATCGATCTCTTCAATAGTTTGATAGTTTTGTATTAAGTTGATGGTGACCGGTTATCGTCTAGGTAATGTACCGGTTGTTGACTGGTTATTGATTGGGTTGTTGGCTGGCTATTGACCAGTCAGCATCATGATGAATAGGTTGTTTGATGTTGCAAGCCCCCCCCCCGTCAAAGGTGGGTATACACTTCCTTTGTGGCTCGGGGGAGTGGAAGGACTGTTGAATCCGTAAGGGTAGTGATTCCACTCGGTTAACTGGTAAACTGCAATCAACGATAGGAATGTCATTAGTCTATTCTAATAATGGTTTATCAATGTATTAACCAATTTTAGCAAACAAGTTTACAGATTAAGTATACATATTATATCGGTTATTGGTAAATCGATATTTAATGTAAATCGATAGTCAGTTGACATCGATATCGTGTAGGGGGTTTAGGCGATTTCGTAGATGCAATTTCTCGATAGTTTGATATGGTGATTGTGTTCACATTGATATTTTATAATATCGATATTACTGTAAATCGATAGTTAACTGAAACAAGTATTGTGTAGGGGTTTCGGATGAAATGTTAATTGTATTGTATCGACAATTTTATGAACGACTCAGATCAAGATGTTGATATTGTTGAAACCAGGCAGTCTTTGTACGTGCAGTCAGTTGAGGTTCGATTATATCTGCGGTTTTAGATTGACATTTTAGCTATCGATATTTGTTTAAATCGATAGTTAACGCATAGGGGGAAAGGGTTGGGCGATATCTTAAAGAATATATCGATATTTTGGTTGAGAGTAATCGAGTTAAGTATAAATTATAATCGATATTATCAATTAGAATCCCATAGCCTGCGCGTAAAATATCTGTATATTATTCTGTAATCAAGGATTGTACTTGTAATTATAATTAAGATAATTTCGTTCATTTTGTTAGTTATCATTATTATGTGTTGGCTATTGCGTCATGTGTAGTGTGACCTCTGAAATTGACCTTTTAATTTATCCTCGCATTCGAAACTTGATCATTTATGCCCGAGGTTCCTGGATGTTTGCGCATGGAACCGTGTGGAAACACTGAGGTTGGAGTGTGTGGAGAAAGAGTGGGGGGAGGTGGGGGGTTGGGGGAAGAAGCGAGATTCGGTAAAAAAGAAAAAGCCTGTTGCCTGAAGCTTGGCCTTCCAGACTAGTTGTAGCACTCCGGGGATCCGGACAGACACTAGGCAGGCGCATTCTCCACCGTGTCGTTTTTTTTCAAATAAATTCCTATTTTATTAGTTTGCAAATTCAGAGTCAAGGGTCATAGTTCGATCCAAGTCACTAGTGCATATTAGGCGAAAGGCGGGAATAAGATACCTTTAAATTAAAAGAGACACTTTTGTCAATTGACGCGTCAATTGATAAATCTTTGCGAGCGTAGAGCATGAAGAGACCCGCTTCTGAAGTGTTGTACGCCTACACCCTCATGCAGCAGCCACTGATTATGGACGTCTTGCAGGTAATGTTTCATTGTGATTCGTTTAACCAATGGGATTCAAGTGCAGATACTTAAATATTAAATCGAGCTGGGGGAAAATGCGAGACAACAAGGGACGCCGGGAACAAAGGAGGGAAAAAAAGAAAAACGCCGGGCCATCTGGCGGTCGCTGGCTGAGCGCTTTCACATTGAAATGGCGGCCATCTGTTGCGCTTCTCCCATGTTCTCTGGTTTCTTATTTTACTCAAATACTTGTAGTAAAATATATATTTAAGGATTTTTTTTATTATAAGAGGTGTCGAATGAGAGGGACGTTGAGTTCATTTCCTGTTTTGCCAAGCCCTCATTGGTGGGAAATTGAGTCAACGTCAGACCCTTGATTGGCTGATGGCTGCTACACACAATCAATAGGATTAATGAACTCGGTCCCGCCGAAACAAAGAGAGCGTTGTTGATGATTTTCTCCAGAAGAATAGGACTTAACCCCCAGTCAAGGAAAAAAAAAGGTTAATGAACCCGCGCTTTTCATTGGTGTAGTAATGTTTCAAATAGCTGATTTCCTATTGGCTGGAGGAATTTTGTGTTTATTGTTTGATGATTGGTGACGGAGGGGACGGGATATACACAATGGGAACCCCAGGGCGAGGAATTGAAAAACTCTCGCACGCTGTGGTGAATCTTTCTCGGCTGGAAAAAGGGCCTCGAGAAATACCAAGGGCATACCAAGGTGACTTATTGAAGTCGTGCAGAACAACAAGGTTCTTTTCTTAAACTTAAGTTTCAAAAATAAAAAATCCCCTACCAGCGGTTCTTTGACTTTTGCTGAATCATTGGCACAACAATAAAATACCGAAATTTTTTGTGTAATGGAACAGTGGGGTTAGCCACAACCTGTGTTCATTTTATTTACAATCTTTGAAAGAAAATTTTTTATTCAATTAAATGAAAAGGGAAAAGTAACTGGGAACTTTGGGTTCAAGGATTAGTGAATTTTAAATCGGTCAACACTCGGTGTTCGTCACGCGTCGATCGGCTTAAAAACATTGGCACCCGGCTTTTCTAGACGACCGGCTCTCAGGTTATTGTTGCCCTTGACGATGGGCTGCTGCTGCTCCCCGTTCCAAGCTGGAAAGCGAGGAGGGCGGGGGGGGGGGGGCGNAAATAGAATAAGGGGGGGGCACCCCTCTTGTGTTCCCTTAAGACCCCGCCCATGTTGCAAGTATAGTGGAAATAGAACGAGAGCGTAAACAACTTTATCGATAGATGGATAGGTAGATAGTTTGGCAAGACCATTAGTTAGAGGTAGATGGATGTATAACTAGGTTAGGCAGGTATGTTGATAGATAGATAGATAGATAGATACATTGATAGATAGATGATAGGTAGGTATAGGTTGTGTATCTAGATGCATCAGTTTTTTTCCAGTTCGCTTTAAAATTTCTGTTCATGAATCAGTTAGCGTTAGTTAGCAATTATTCCGAAGACGTTACATTCATGCTGAACGCACGTAGTTCACGTTCTTACCGCTAGATGGCGTTGCAAAAGCACAGCGCGAGTTCACTGAAGAATGACAGCTGCCCGGTTTCCGTGTGTGTGTGTGTGTGTGTGTGTGCGCGCGAGTACCACAGCCCCGGCGTGACGTTCACTGTACGGTAGTGCTGTGGAGAGGACTGATTGTTTCACGCGGTCCTTAAACTTCGTTTACATCAATTGAATCGTGTTACACTCGCGAAGTTTTTGTCGCAGAGAGTTGATTTGAAATCGTTCAAGAGTGTTAATCTAATCCAAGACGGTGCACATTGATATTTTGAGATCAGATAAAACTCGTTCGAAAATAATGGTAAGGTTAAAATTTAGCCTGTGTGTCATTAACCTTGATTAACTCGTGTTAGTTTAAAGTATTATAATTGTAGTTAACAGTGATGACTGTAATTATTGATTAACCCATAAGAGATGGGCCAGTTGCGAACCCCTTTGCGGATATTGTGTTCATTTTGAATCTCGTCTGCGAGCGTCTTTTATTTGCGTCCTATTTTTATATATATTTGTAATGTGACTTTGAAATAACGAGAGAGAGAGAAAGAGAGAAAAGTTTTAATGACGGTTGTAATGACGTGCACATGGCCTTGTATTGACGCAGGCAAGCGGAACTGACCGCGTGTGGATGAATGACCGTCAATTGACGTCGGTTGACGCTGCGGTTTGGGGCCTTTCCCACCGCTCGAGGGCAGAAGCGAAGAGTGTCTGTCGCAACTTTGTTTAAATTCATTTTCTATCTCAAGGAAAACATCAACTGACGTCAATTGACTGGTTATCATGATTGGAGAAATAGTAGTTTCAATAAGTGAAAGAATAACGGTGATTATTTTTGTAAATTTATGTTTTTTTATATAGCGCGGTTCAGAGGAGCTAGCGATAAGCAATGGCGCTGTAATGAGCCCCCAGTCCAACCATGCGGACAACAATAACGAGGCCAAAAAGGTACAGTTGATATAGTTTTCTCTAATTGAATTAGTTAATGTGAAATTTAATTATTTTTAAATCGTGGGTGTAGGTGAAGTTGGACACGAGGAGTCCCGCCAAGCCGTCACGCGTCGTTCACATTCGCAACATCGTCAGCGACGTCACAGAGGCTGAGATTGTCCACTTAGGGATTCCCTTTGGCCGCGTGACGAACGTGCTCGTGCTTAAAGGCAAAAATCAGGTGAGACTTTCAAGGATTTTGTTTTTGTTTGTTTAATTGCGTGTTTGTTGGTTGGTTGGTTGTTTGGTGGTTGGTTGATTGGTTGGTTGATTGGTTGGTTAACTTGATGGTAGGAGTGTTTGTAATAGATTGAGTGGTTTTGTTTGTTTGCCGGATGTTTGTTGGAGTGATTGGTTATTTGAAGAAGAGTCTGTGACAGATTCGATTGGTTGTTTGTTTGTTGGATGTTTGTTGGAGTGATTAGTTTGAGTGTTGGGTAGTGGTTTGCCTTTCATGAACTTGTGTAAGATGTTTGTTTTGTTGGTTCCTTTTGTTTGTTTGTTTGTTGGAGTGATTGGTTGCCGGTGGAATGTTTGCTTGTTCGTGGGATTGCTTGTTCTGTTCGAATGATGTTTATGGTATTTTTATGATTCTTATAGTGCGTGTTTGCATGTTTGGTTGTTTGAACTCTATTCACGTATGCGGTTGAATGGGTGCTGGGTGAATTTGGTTGTTTGTTGAAGCGTCTGTTTACTTGTCCAGTTCCATTTGTTTGTTATATAGCCGTGGTTGTTTGTCGATTGCAGGCTTTCCTGGAGATGGCGGACGAAACTTCGGCAGTCTCGATGGTCAACTACTTCAGCAGCGGCACGTCGGCCCAGCTGCGGGGACGCAATGTCTTCGTCCAGTTCTCCAATCACACTCAGTTGAAAACCGACCAATCACACTCGAACGCGGTAAGGTCTCCTGCTCTCCTATTGGTCCATATGAATGAGTGTCCTGTTCAAAGAGTCAACCTCTACAATTACGTCATTCTAATCCGTCTTAAGCAGAACGCAGCGGCCCAAGCAGCGCTCCAAGCAGCCCAGGCCCTTACCGGACAGTCGGAAACTCAGGGAGGACCCAATACCGTGCTGCGCGTCATTGTCGAACACTTGGTGTATCCAGTGACACTCGACGTCCTTTACCAGGTGAACTTTCAGTCATTACAAATCATCATTCATTCAAATTCAATTCTTAACAGGGTTGTTAACATGATCAATTAATTATTCTCGCAGATATTCTCCAAAGTGGGTCGCGTCCTGAAGATCGTCACATTCACCAAAAACAGTAAGTGTAAAAAATCTGTCAAAGCTGAGCATAATTATAAATATACTAATAAAATTAAGGTTAAAGCGATTTAGAATTAAGGAAATTGTAACATGCAATAAAGATACGATAAGGCTGAAAATTAGCAAATAAGAAATAATAATAATAATAAAGAATGTCGTCGTTACCATAGCAACGACGCTCCTGCTGGATTGGGGTTAACAGCGTTCCCGGCCGCAGTTGGCCGCGGCGGGTTGGGAGGATTCCCGCGGGGATTTTACGGACAAGTGGCCGCTGCGGCCCGAATCTGCCAATTACAAACTCGTTTCAAAAGTTGAAGCAGCAGCTCGAATGATGAATGTCATTATCAAAGTTATTTGATGGGCAACTTGACTCAGCTTTCGAATTTCGCGCGCGCGCCACTTGTCTTGTTATCATTCTTCTATCAGTATTTTTATTATTATTTATATTCAATTATGTATTATTATAATTATTGTTATTATTTATTCAAATTAAAACCATAACTGTTTATTATTGCAGACACATTCCAGGCCCTGATTCAGTACCCGGACGTTGTAACAGCACAGGCAGCTAAAATGGTAAATTTATCAGTTGAAAAAAAATATTATAAACTACACTCAGGTATTATTTACACAATCAAGTTTAAAGTTAAATTAATTTATATCCGCTTAACGTGAATACGAGTGTTTTGGATGTTAATGACGGTTTAAAAGTGAACGTGTTTTCCTGTTTGCAGACGTTGGACGGTCAGAACATCTACAACTCGTGCTGCACTCTGCGGATCGAGTACTCGAAACTGAGCAGCTTGAACGTCAAGTACAACAACGACAAGAGCCGCGACTACACCAATCCCACCCTGCCCACCGGTGACCTGGCTCTCGAGGGACCCTTCAGTCTGTCCGGTAAACTTTTCAATTCGACATCTAATCCGCAAGTTTATGTTATATTTCTATTTTAGTTTTCTTGGAATGTATTTCTCATCAACACGTAATTGTATTATGAAATTCACCAAAAAAAGATTCTCTTCCGGTAAATCGAATACATGTTTCACATTGATCAACTAATTAATTTAGAGTAAGTTGTGTTTAGAGTTGATTGGTCATTGAATTATCCTTAACTTCGTAGTTAACATTATAATGTTGTAGGAATGAACCGTTGTTGGGTTTATTTATAAATGAATGAATTTTGAGTGAAATGTTGGAGGATAAGTTGAAAAAATGATGAATGACGTTATTATTGATGATTAGGCGGCGCCGGTGTACTGGCTTCTCCGTTCCAGGCCATGCACGGGTTGGCTTCTCCACTGACTGCGGCTTTGGGTTCTGGACAAATCGGAGGTATCTTCCGTACGAAAATTTTTTTATTAAATATTCATTTATATTTCCTAATTATTTATTGTAATTTACAACATTATTATTATTATAAACAGTATCGATTGAACAATTCAATATTTGATTATTTATCATTGTATTTTCTATTTTATCTTTTGAATTAAAAAAAATAGTAATAATTGTTAATTTTTTTTTTTTTTTTATTAAAAAAAGGAGGCCCTATGCCATTGGCTGGTTTCGCCCTGCCCGGAGCTTCGGCCTCGGCCCTGGGTTCCGCCGCGATGCGTATGGGTCAAGGAGGATCCGGATCCGTGCTTCTCGTGTCCAATCTCAGTGAAGAGGTAATTTATTGCAGAAGTAATTAGTCGTGTATTCATTGAACTATCTATTTAATTATCTTACTGTTAATTTACACACAAATTAAGTAAATTTTGGTTTAGAAGTTAGCTAGTGATGTCAGGTATTTTAATCGTATATTGATGTGATAACAGCCTTTTTTTGTGACGTTTTTATTTCCCCGCTGGAATTCTTTGTTTGATTGTTTATTTACTCGTTTACTCATTTATTTTTCTCGATTTTTTTTGTATTATTCTCCTCCACTGCTACCTGCTGCTGCTGTTCTTCCTCGTGCTGCCTTCGTCGAAAAAAAAAAATCTTCGCTCCTCCCCCCGCCATTTCTTCCCATTATTTTCTCCTCGTGCACCAAACACTAAAAAAAATATACTCTTCACTGTTTTAACTGCAGATGGTCACGCCTGATGCTCTCTTCACTCTTTTCGGTATGTTCCCCTTTCTCACTTATTTTCATTGACGAAATTTCTCGATTAAAATTTTAAATTAACATTTTTAACGCCAAATTAAATAGTCGTTAATTTAACTGTAATTAGATTAATCTAATGGAAAATGTGTTTTTTAAAAATGTGTTAGAGCTGTTTCGTGGTGACTAGGTTTCTTTAGTAATTAATAATTAACATTTACCGAAAAACTTTTTTTAAATAAAACAACTAATTTTAATGTAATTAGGTTAAATTTAATGGGAATTGTGTTGTTTTGGTGTGGACCCTGTGGGCGGTTTCTGTGTTTAATTTTTACCATGTACCGGGGAGTTATTATTTTAGAAAATGCGTTAATTTAACTGTAATTAGATTAACTTAACTGGAAGTGTGTTTTTTTTCTAATTTGTTTAAAAAGGTGTGTATGGTGACGTGCACCGCGTGAAAATCCTGTTCAACAAGAAGGACACGGCGCTGATTCAAATGGCTGAAGCTCATCAGGCTCAGTTGGGTGTGTATAATCTATATTGCATTACATTTAACTTAATCTTATTAACGTGTATTGTTTAATGGATTACCATTTCTATCTTCTTAGTATCTTAGCTGTGTTATTAATTAATCATTAAGTTTAATTGTGTAATTGACTTAACTAGTAATTACATCGTCTTTAAGTATCGCTTAATTTATTCTGTTATCTTGATTACTGATATTTCAGTCAAATGTTTTGTGTTTTTTGTGAACGCTACTTAATTATTCCTAATAACTATTAAGCTGATTGTAATTATCGTGTCCATTGCCTTAACTAAGGATTGTGTCGTTCTGCTGTGTAATGAAATATTTTTCTCTGAATCTAATGATCAATAAAATGTTAATTAAGTTCTATTTTTGTTAAATCCTCGGATTATGTGAATAAATAGTTGAGTAATAATTAATTAGGAGTGCTGTTAAATGAATAAATTATTAGTATAATTTTTTTGATGACTCAACTCTGTACGGGTGTAAAACAGCAATGACTCACCTGGACAAGATCAAGCTGTACGGCAAGCAGATCCGAGTGATGCCTTCGAAGCACCAGGGTGTGCAGATGCCCAAGGAAGGCCAGCCGGACGCCGGTCTCACCAAGGATTTCGTCACTTCGACGCTGCACCGCTTCAAGAAGCCCGGCAGCAAGAACTACCAGAACATCTACCCGCCCTCGTCGACTCTGCATCTGTCGAATATTCCGTAAGGATCGCCATCTATCATAACTACCTACCCGTCTGGCTATCCAACTATCCAACTATCAAACTATCTATTTATCTAGCTATCTTGTCATTTGTGCACGTATTGAATATATTTGACTGTCGGTTTATCTATTCATCTACCTATCTGTTTATCTAAATGCTAGTCTATCTATCCATCTATCTGTCTATCCGTGTGTGAAACTAAGGGTCCAACTATTCGTCTACCTATCTATCTGTCTAATTGCCAGTCTATCTATGTGTCTACCTGTCGGTCCATCTGTTCGGGTATTGATCTATTTAACTATCAGTCTTGTCTATTTGTCTGTCAGTCTACCTATCTTTTTAATTACTGATTTGTTTATCTATCTATCTAATTATCTATTTCAGTCTAACCTATAATGTATCTGTCTATCCACTTATCTATTAAGTATTAATCAAGTTAACAATAAGTATATCTATTTATCCATCTATTTATCTATCTATTCATCTCTTCTAACTATCTTTTATCTATCCACCTATCGATTTCATTATATCTATTTTTGATTTCACTTTGGAATTAAATAAGAAATCTGAATCAACCAGTAACTAATTTGGAGAAATGGTTAAAGATTTAATTACTCAATTTATGAACTTAATTATATCATTGTCTATTTGATTACAGCCCCAACGTGAGTGAGGAGGACATCAAGAACGCGTTCGCAGCGGCCGGTTTCCCCGTTCAGGCCTTCAAGTTCTTCCCGAAGGACAGAAAGATGGCACTGTTGCAGCTCAACAACGTCGAGGACGCCATTTCTGCGTTAATTGTAATCATCTTTGATCTCATTTACTTAAAAACTGAATCGTCAGTTATTTTTATCACCAATTTTTTTTTTTAAATATCAATTTCACCCTCTAATATTGTCTTTATGGAATATTCTGAATATTAATTTTATAAATCT
>JAIQCU010001141.1:0-26799 GCA_022114935.1 Leptestheria dahalacensis | reverse complement strand
GGCTTCGGCCACCAGAACGCTAATATCGACCGTCTTAATTTTATGGCACTGCATTTTCTGAATCTCGTGCGGAATAGTGTTGGTCACTACCACCTGGAAAGAGACAAAAACGTAAACTGATAATGTCATCTTTGTTGGTTAATTAACATCATATTGGCTTTAATTTAAGCGAGTACACATCAGAATAAGTAAATTAGGATAGAGTAGCAAGTTAAAGTGAACGAAGAAAGCCTTACTTCATCAATGACGGAATCTTCGATGAGTCGAGGCGAATCTGACGAGAGAAGACCGTGAGTAGCCAGAACGTAGATTTTGTATGCACCGCGTTCCTTAAGCACTTCAGCAGCCGCTACGAAGGATCTCACGTCGTCCACCATATCGTCCTGCAAAGAAGAAAGTCCAAATAGAAAACTGAGGGCATGAAAATACAAGTATTTCTGAAAGGCGTCAAAAGAAAAAACGAGTATTCAGATAACACTGCGGTGATTGAGTTTACGTAATTACAGAGGAATGAAGAATAATGTAACTTATCATAAACTATAATTATCTTGGCTTACCACCATGATAGCAATTCTTCCGCCAACGTCTCCAACCACGTTAATTGGCGGCTTCTCCTTCGCTGTCATCATGGGCATTCCAACTCCGGCATCCATGGTACGGCCACGTCCGGGGGGCGGCGAGTGCCTTCCGTCGATCATGTCCGCTTCGGCAACCTTGCGAGTCAAAATGTCACCATTAGCAAAGGCACATGTCAATAACAAGAATGTGTTTGGAAGCATTACTTCCTTAGGTTCTCCATGGATGACTGCAATACCCAAGCGAAGTCTCTCGGCATAAGATGTCGCCTTTTTAGCCGATCCCGGGTCCCGAGCGACGATGACTGCGTTACGGTAGTCGGGAATCTGGAGTCATTCAGCAAATTTAATTACAAGATGAATTTTGCTGATTAACACCGGGAGTTGTTTACCGAGTCTTGAATGTACTGCAGTAGGAACGGAGACGCCCTCAAGTTGTCGACGGGGCAGTCAAAGAACCCCTGAATTTCCTTCTGATGCAGATCCATGGTGATGACATGGTTCAGGCCTGAACGACACATCATTTTAGCCACCAGTTTAGAGACGATGCAGCCACGTTTCCTCATTTTGCCTGAGGAGGAAAGTTTACAAGAACGGATACAGTTGCACTCCAAAAGTGACGCAGCATGAAAAGCAAGAGAAGTCAGGTCCTTCTCCAGTTACATGCTATTGATGCAAACTGATTCCATATATAGCTTACACTGCTTACTATACGGTAAATATGGAATGACTCCGACAATGGTGCGGGCTGATGAAGTCTTGCACGCATAGGCCATGATCAACAGTTCCATGATATTGTTGTTCACATCCCTGGAAATTAATAAACAAAACACATGCCATAAATTAAATGAAATGTCTTGTACGAATCGGGTGGACTTTCGGGTAAGTTACTTTGTTCCTGTTTGAATGATGTAAACATCTTTGCCACGGACGGAATCGGCAATGTCGACCATAGTCTCCCGGTTACTTTTGTGATAAATTGACGCAGCTCCCAGTTTGATGCCCAGGCGACTATTTAGAAAAACGGAAACAAAAGGAAAATTCATAATAAAAGGAGACATGCACGCATGGCAACAAAACGTGTTGTGCTTACGCTGCGACCAATTCTGCTAATTCCGGATGGGAATTGCCCGTGATTAACATCATTTCACCTACTTTACTGCGATCCATTTTGTTCTTTCTTAATTTACTCTCTTTTATCGATTAAGACATGAAACTACGGCCAGCTTCTTGGAGCGAATTACTCGGTGAACTTGAGATGTTTCCGCAGCAGGGCACGAGTTGATTGAGTTCTCGTGATGGTATGGAAACAGGGAAACAACACGGCTGGTGCCGATGGTACACCGAACGCCATCTGTGCAATCTTTGAAAAACTAACAAAGTAATCTGGTTTGATTGCATATTCTACTTTACGGCACAATCTGCTTATTATCTATCTCATTATCAGCAACAAATGCAAATACAGATAAAAATGGCCCAGTAACAGGAATTTTTTAGAACTACTCGTCCTTTAATCGCATCGAATTTCGTTTACCGTAATAATCTTTTATGAACGAGTTTGGATGAAGTTTCACGTTAATAATTTCTAACTTTTTAAAACAGTTTTGCTCGTAATTACGAAAAGATATTTGGTTACAACCTGCGACAAATTTCGGGTATCGAATATATCACGACCGTTCAATTCAACTTCAAACGACAACTTTGGCTTAGTGAACCAGTGAAGCACGATATATAAGTATATCGTGCAGTGAAGTAAGTTTAGCGAGTTTTCTTCAAATAAAGTTCAAATAAGGGTAACCCGGATGTAGTTTTTGCAAGGGTTTTCTGGTTTGGTTGAAAAATGACCGATGCTCAACTGCTTGGAGCGGGGGGCTTTGGTAAAGTGCGAAAGGTTAGTGTTGTTTGTGTGCACGAGTTAAACGTCAATTTACGTGCATGAGCTTTTTTTTTTTAATATTCTGTCGATTTGTTTATAGGTGAGGCACCCACATGATAATACCCTCTATGTGGCTGCCAAAGAAATCATTATGGACTCGTTCGTCTCCGAGGAAGACCGTCTGACGGAGATTCAAATTTTGCGCAAGTTGAGTGAACACGCAAACATTGTGAAAATCATCGACTATGTATCGAAAGGCACATGGCTGTAAGTTCTAACATTTAGGAAACTTTAGTTAGGCTCAATGAACACTGTTGTTAAAAAAAACTATCTAGCATGATCTTCATGGAACTGTGTGATGCCTCCTTGGCCGACTACATCTTCGGACTAAGAAGCGCCACGTCATTACCAAAGCTGCCTCCAGTGATAGATATGCTCCGTCAGATATCCGAGGCACTTCACTTCTGTCACTCGAGCAGGATCGTCCACAAGGATGTGAAGCCTCACAACATTCTCGTCAAACTAATGCACAATAACAACACTGTACTTAAACTAGCTGATTTTGGCCTTTCTAAAGTACTGTCTCCAAGAAACGGCAGTCATTTTGCAGCCTATAACGCCGTCTTCAACAGCAAACAATCGCTTGACTTCCTTGCGACGGGGGCCGGAACGCCAGCCTATTCTAGCCCCGAACTGTACCACACGCATTATGGGAAAGACAATGTGGTAACTTCAAAAGTTGACGTGTTTGCTGCTGGTGTCGTTTTCTACCAAATCATCTGCGGGCCCGTCCATCCGTTCGGCAACGACTATGATTCTATTGAGACGGGAATTGAAACGGGTCAGCATTGTTTAGACCAATGCTTAACTAGAGGAACAGAGGCTTATCATCTCATTGCGAGAATGATAAGTTTCAGTCCAAGTGAGAGACCTTCCATGCAAGCTGTCTGCAATCACCCGCTGCTCATGTCGAACAACGAGAAGCTACTTTTTTTGGACTGCCAGATCTACGGGGTTCAGTGGACTAACAGATACAAGGTTTTCAAATTAACCTATTGTTAGTTTCTTACGAGTAATTTCATTCCTTTGCTCTTCCTGTAGCGTTGGTTTCACAACGCGGAGCCTTTCGCTTGGGAACGTTTGAGAGGCGTCACCCACTGGAAGGATATTCCAGCCTATTCCATGATGGATCTTCACCAGGAAGACTGGTTGACTGCGTTTTTCGACCAAACCATCACGCAGCAGATCAAACTTGACAAAATCATCGAAGACGCAAACCTCGAGACAACATCAGCCAATCACCTTACGACAATCACTAATAGGGTAACTATGCTACTGAAGTTAGTCAAAACAGGGAAAGTATTTTATTTTATTTTTACCTGGGTATAATTAACTTGCACAGCGTTTTAATATCTGGTTAGTGAAGTGTTAATAGATTAGATACGATGAAATGAGAGGTAGTTATTTCTGGTGCCTAGCTTTGCACGTCGTCCATTGTTTTTGTCGTTTGCAGGTTTTCGACATGGCTGTCTCTACCTACAACGAAAAAAAGAGCCAACCGGAATGGGACGAGGATCAGGATGTCTGCCATTGGCTGGAACGAGGTCGTTTCCAGCAACCTTCCCTGTTGTTATTCGTCTGGCTGGAAACTTACGCCACATGCGACGACGACAAGCTTATAAACTATTACACGGTAAACATCTGTTCCTGGTTAAAAACCGGAAGGGATTGCGAAAGTTCAAATGCTAAGCTTCCTCTGTCAACTCTACAAGGAGCGGACGGAACTGCAGAAAAACGTGGAGGTTGATGTTTCGTTCGCACTGGAGGACCTTGCAGAAGGCGCAGATGTCAACGTAGCCCATGGTTTAGACGGGAAAACACCGCTGCACGTGGCTGTTTGCAAAGCCTCTATAGAGACCGTTGAAGAATTGTGCCGTAGAGGGGCCTCATCGTGGGAAGTTCCCGATTGCAATGGCTGGACCCCGATTCATTACGCGGCGAGGAGACCCAAACAATTTCTCCAGCTCTGCTTCAGTCATATTGGCGAGCAGCTTCCAGAGGTATAGCCGTGGACCAAAACAAGGGTCCTCTGGAGGAAGTAGATCTAAAATCATTCTCGATGTAGTTTTATATCCTTCTATACCTATATAGAATTAGGAAGATATGTTTGTTGTGAACATGTCTATTCATGTTTGCACGTTTTATATCCATCTACCGTGTACTTTCGTTATAAAGTGGTATGTGAATCGATTGCAAATGCTAAACGCTTTATCTGCTTATCCTGTTATTGTTGTTTTCTTCCAAGCAGAGTTTACAACACAGTGGCTGGACCCCTCTTCATGTTGCTGCAAGTTTGGGTTTCAAGGATAACGTGGAGCTGCTGCTGTCGCACGGCGCTGTAGTTAACGCAGTCGACGGCGAAATGAACACGCCGCTCCACCGCGCCAACACCAAGTCTGAAGGTCCTCACGATGACGACGATTACACAGCTGCTGTTGAGCTGCTCCTCCAATACGGGGCTGATATCAACGCCAGAAATGTGCGTGATGAAACCCCTTTAATGCTGGCTGCTCTCTACGATCGTCCGGGTATAGCCAAGCTCCTGTTGAAGCATCCCGGTCAGACAGTGGACGTCAATGCCAAAGGTGGCCACCCTAAGGAAAACAAGAGGACAGCGTTGTTCTACGCGGCCCAAAGCAACTCGGTCCAGGTCGCTGACATGCTGATTGAACTCGGTGCTGACGTGGAGGCCGAGGATGGTGACCGCGATACAGCGCTGGCCACAGCTGCTTCTTATGATTCACTAGAAGTAGCCAGACTGCTGTTGGAGAATAAGGCAAACGTGAATCACGGTTTCCCACGTTCTGCCACGCCAATCTTCTACGCGACATCGGTAGAAATGGCCAGTTTGCT
The DNA here is from genome assembly GCA_022114935.1 of Leptestheria dahalacensis. Classification (NCBI taxonomy): domain Eukaryota; kingdom Metazoa; phylum Arthropoda; class Branchiopoda; order Diplostraca; family Leptestheriidae; genus Leptestheria; species Leptestheria dahalacensis. The sequence goes on along the minus strand of JAIQCU010001141.1, from coordinate 21,435 downwards.
TTGCCAGTACGGGGCTAAGGTTAATGCCGTGGCTCGAACGGGTCGAGGCACCGGTGACGGGGTCCTATTCCAAGCGGCCAGAGACAATGCTGCTGAGCTAGTCGAGTTCTTTGTTGCGAAAGGTGTACCGGTGAACCAAAGAAATGACAAGGACGAAACAGCGCTGTTTTATGCTGCGGATTCCGGTGCTGCAGGAGCTGCTCAAGTCCTTTTAAATAACGGCGCCCTGGTCAATTTGCAGAACAACTGCGGCGAGACTCCGATTTACGTGACGGTCAATGGTGCATTCCGACGAAGTGCTGCCGTGGCAAAGCTGCTCCTGGAACGGGGTGCCGACATCAACTGCAGAAACGGGGAGCTGCTGTTTGCCGCGGCCCGTTGCTATCAGTTCAAGATTGCTGAAATGCTGCTGGAAAGCGGATTCGAAGTTGACGTCAGGAATGGCCAGAATGATACGCCCTTAATTCAAGCGGTACGACACGATGAGTCGTCGAATGCCGCCGAGACACTTCGTCGACTTGAAACTATCAAAATGCTTCTCGACAAAGGTGCCTGTGCGAACGCTGCGAACAACGAAGGAGAAACAGCTTCAAGTTGGGCTGAACGTCATGGAGAGGCTGAAGTTGTGCAGCTTTTGAAACGGTTCCAAGCTCGGGGAAATGTTATAGACATCGAATAACCGGGGTAGAGAATGATCATGATAATGTCGAAAACATATATTACGTTTGACAATACTGTAACTTCATTATAACATTATTATGATGATAATAATAATGCTTGGGTAAACGTGGACGGGATTTCTTGTGATATCGAAACCAGTCCTGATTGAATTGAATAATTAACTTTTATTTCCAGCTCAGTCATTGTTCCAGTCAGGTTCTTCAGGTTGGTGAAGTGATATGCGTTCCTCTGTCATATTAGGAACCGGCAGCTAATTCTGACTTGTATGTTTTGTGTATAGGAGAATACAGTAAACGACACGGGTAGATTTGTCAATCTGTCGCGTGGGAAACGTAGTATCGAAGTCGTCTGCTAGGTGGCGCTACTGACAGGCACATGACGACCTGTTATTTCGTAACTCAACACAACCTCGGGATCACAAAGGTCGGACAAACATTAATTTTTCGTCCACGACCGTGATTTTTTCTAGCTGCTTCCGTTTCCTGTCATTACAAGTTGGGCCATTTTATTCGGGTGGAAATGTGCGTTGGAGAGTCCTACCAGCCATTAAAGATGATTTTGGTTAGAAAAATGGGGGAACTGGATTGTGAGAAATTACACCATGCGAGCGATGACAGATGACTAATTAATGGTGCGCCCCCAGTACGCGAAACATGATGTAAATGGATGTTGTCTCACTCCCAAGGTCGTGCTGTTTTCATGTATCACACAGGTTACTTACCTTGATCGCCTGAAAACATGTGTCAGCGAGCGAGAGAGAGAGAGAGAGAAATGAAATGCGGTTCGCATTTATCTATTTCGTTTTTCTCTCTTTCCAAAATATTGAAAAATAAATAAATTCTCGTTAATTTTATTTTTTAATCTTCCTTTAAATATTTTTTTTTAAAAAGGAAATTGTTTATATATATATCTGAAAGGAACGGCGAATACCGCATAGTTTGGGCTTGGCTCTTTGAGCCTTGGAAACAACCGCGGGCTATTCGTAGATTACAGTCTAGTCTGATATATTACATCGGTTCCTTGCTGTGTTGCTGCGTGTCCATTTTGATGAAGTAGACCCTATATATACAACGCGCGGATGACAGCAATTAACACTCTGCGTATACGTGTTCCCTTTTTTATCATTGGCCAGTTTTTTTTTAAAAGTTAATATTTTACTCTGATTTCCAGATTTTGACTCGGTAAACTTCTATGGTGAGGCTGAATTTGAATGGTGCGGTTACATTGTATAGTTATATTATAGTTATAAAGTGATTTACTATTGTTAAAAAGTCGCAGGCAAAGAGTTAACAAGGTGCTAACGAAGCGTGACATGAATGGGCCGAGAGTTGCGCTCTTTGGTTTGTCACTGATCGGTGACCGGAACTTCCGGCCGGAAGGAAGCAAAGCCGCGCCGAGCGGAACCGGCGCGTGGGAAAATCAGTTTCCCGCCAGTGCGAAATCCAATAGGCTACGGGCAAATCATTCAGTTCTCTTAAATCACAAAACTCTCTTGAAAACACCTGAAATGTCCAGTTGGGCTTGTATTGTAATATCTATTTAGATAAGTTAATTACAGTAAAATTAAGTTAATTTTAGTTGAGTTAAGGTGTAGTATAGTCAAGAGATGGATAGCAATGGATAGGCAGATAAATAAATAGATAGATTGATTGATAGATCGACGGACAAATTCGATAGATAGATACATAGATAGATTAGTAGATCGATAGGTAGATAGATCGTCAGATAGATAGATAGACAGACAGACTGATAGGCAGATAGATAAACTAATAGATAGACAGGCGGACGGATAAATTGATAGATAGATGGATGGATGAATAGACAGACGGATAGTTAGATGGATAGATTATTATATCGATAGACAGATAGATGATTGGTTTGTAATTAAGTATTAAAGTGTAATGTAATATACACTTAGGTACACTATAGTTAAGAGTATTGAAATAAGGTACAGCAGTAGAATATGTCGACTTTCCGAGGGTTAGTTGTCTAATATCGTACCATAGATAAGTTAATCAAGTTAATTCAGTTACTTTAACTGAAATTAGGTGCCCATATAGGGAATACGAAGAAAGGAAGTCAAAAGTGTCCGAGTGAAACCTTTGCAGTGATTTCGTCCGAAGTCGTAACTGAAATCCGACAGCTTTTTTTTCAAAAAGGGAAATTGGCTTAGAAGCTAATGTATCGAGTTACCACGTAATCTTATATAATTCACATTTGTATTACATATTTAATTAAGATTCTTATAATATAGAAACCTGTCTGTTACGTATATACTCAACCTGCTGTGGTTTACGTAATTTAGAAGGCTGTTCAACTGCCCGAAAACTTGGGGCGGACTGTTATCTGTCTATTCCGTTTTAAAATGTATTCTATTTTTATAGGTATGCAATCAAATACATAATACTATAAACTTTAATATGTATAACAATCCTGTGATATAATACCCGTATTTGAATCACGTAAGAATGGGTTCTTGCTGGTTAGAAGTTGATCGCTTATGGCACCCACGTTTTCAAAGATACGACATCCAAAAAAATACCGAGTATAGAACTTATAGTACTTTACGTACTAGCAAAGTTTCATCAAATTCGGATTCATAATTTGGCCAGAATAAAATTCTAAAGTTCGTAACACCACCGTTCATAACCCTTTTTGTACTCTAAACCATGCATGGTAATATCCTTTTATACATTCTACTATAAGTTATCTAGTTTGCTCTCTTTTAACACATAGGTTGGTTTAGACTGTATACTGCCCGAAAATTTGGGGCGGTCTAGTATTTTTTCTATAGTAGATCTACAATCAACTATCTAAAACTATCTATATCAGGATACAATATCAATAGCTATAACCATTGGATTAGGACTGTATATGGTAAAGTCTTTTATAACTTTTTACACTGCCCGAAAACTGGGGCGGACCCTGAAAACTCCATCTATGAAAGGGTGACAGATTGCGCGTGCGCGTGAATCCCGAAAACTGTGGGAGTGGCGACCTTGGCGCCGGCCACACCCCTTCGTTGACCTATTGGCCCCCGACGACAGCTCGAAAGCATCTTCCACCTTTTCAGGAGCGAACGACGACGCCGACGCCCGTCGACGCTCTCCATTCATTGGTCTATAGGGTTTCCACCTAGGCTTTACCGTTCCATGTGAGTCTTACTATCGATATGTGATGTTCTTCGTTATTATCGATCTTGATTAAATTAACATTTTGGTCCAAATGGAACCTTGGGAATGGGATATCGAATTAAAGAAACAATGAAAGAACTTTTAAATGCACCCAGCAATTGAGATCATGTATTTCTCTATTATCATAACAAACATGACAAAAATTCTGAGGAGAAAAAAAATTGAAAAAAAACACGCACGAGTATTTATATAAAGGTCTCTAACAATAAGAATTTAAAACATAAATATTAAAGTAAAATTGCCATTAGAAGGAAATCCGCTAAACTATTTGATAAATTTCCCAGTTTAAAATGAAGATTTTCAGAGAAAAAAATAGCTGGAGACAAGTAGACGCCATTTTTTAAAAAAAAATTTTAAAGGGACAGGCATAATCGAAAATACACAAACTGTACAACATGTGCCATTATCTATTTTACTGCGATTTATTTAAGTTTTTTCCAAATTAAGAAAAATGAAACTTTGGCGTTATGCTGCTGCTCTCGTCTTTGTCAAGTAAAAATCGCGACATTGCAAACCGTGTAGAAACAACTAAACAGATAGATAACTATACTAGGCAAAGTTAACCAGGCTATGGTGTTTTAGTCAGTATGACAATATGTAATCCAAAGGGCGAAAACCAGCAGGCAGACGGTTAGTAAGTAGGTCGTTCAGCAGGTGCTCAGCCTGCTGGTTTTATTGGTACATTGGAGAAAGAGAGTATTTTGGTATTAGGAGAATAAACAATGGAGTTTCAACAAATTTAAAAATTGCACTATGGTGACGAGTATACAAGTCGTTCTTCCGTTCCTTCATTCAGTACTTAACAATAAAACGATTTGACTATAAGATTGTTGTCTTAAAAACCATCCCTTATCTTTAAACAGAACTGCAAACATCGAAATATAATAATAAGAAATAATAACACTGAAATTCAGAAATATTATCAAGGTTATAGTGTTAAACGCAGAACCAAACTGCATAGGAACATGCGACCCTTTTGTCATCAAGGAATTCAATCAAATTCAGTGAACATTCTAAATAAGATTCCATTTCAGCGGGGTGTTAAGGGGAATTCAGTCTATCCTGAATAGAGAGACAAGAGATTGTAGTCAACACGTATGTCAGACTATAGGGAAAGAAGCACACTGGGTTTTTCTTATCGAGTTGTTAACTTTGAGTTGATAACAGTTAAAGTTAAGTTGAAAGAGTGGGTTAAGTGTTCACATCGAAGTCATGTAGGGCCAGTTGAAACTGGATCCGCTGAGAAGCATGTCTCTGATGAGCGTCTCGATGGGAGTCTTGCCGACCAGTCGGACGAAGAAGAGCTGCTCGATCACCTGCGAACTGACGGTGCGCAACGAGGGCAGCCGCAGCAGCAGCTTACCGAACCGGGTCGGCTGGTTGGGGTACTGCGACCGACAGTATTCCTCCAGGGCGCACTGCGACTTCTCCTGCAGACTCTCGATGTGCGCCACGTCAGAAAGTCCGCACGCGTCTGTAACAGTTGATTCGATTGGGTTAAATTTCTCAAAAGGCTACTTTTTGCCCATATACAAGTGAATAGTACGATCTCCTAATAAAAATTTAATTAACTGATTAGTTTAATTATAAACTTGTTAATTTGTTGAATGAATTTTTACTGTTGTGGTAACTAAGGACAAGTAAGTAACAAGAGAATGCTACAACCAGATACCGTTATTAACTTAATCTGTGATCCTTGTATAGTCGATTAAAGAAGAACCTTGGACTTCAGTTAATGTTAATATAAGGTTAGTGTGTATTATTTAAGACTAAATTGAACGGTAAAAGTAGGATAATAATTAATGCTTGTTGAAGTTGTACATTCATTATCCATCTGTCTATCTATCTATGCTATCTATCTAGCTGTCCATCTGTCTATGTAGCTATCTATCTATCTAATGATCTGTCTATCGATCTGTCTGTCTGTCTATCTATTTATCTATCTAGCTGTCCATCTGTTTATGTGGCAATCTATCTATCTAATGATCTGTCTATCGATCTGTCTGTCTGTCTATCTATTTATCTATCTGTCTATCTGTCTGTCTATCTATCTACCTATCTATCTATCTATCTACTGATCTGTCTGTCTGTTTATATCTGTCTAACTGTTGTCCATCTATCTATCGATCCATCTATCTATCTATCTGTCTATCTCTATCTATCTATCTATCTATCTATCTATCTATCTATCTATCTATCTATCTATCTATCTATGTATCTATCTGTCTGTCTGTCTGTCTGTGTATCTGTCTGACTGTCTATCTATCTATCCATCTATCTGTCTGTTTGTTTAAGACTTCTTAAAAACGCTAAAACTTCATCAAATTCGTGGTCATCGCATTATAGGCAATAGAAAGTTAATTGAATTCGAGACTGGTATTCAACTAGATTCAAGTGATCTTCTTGAAAAAAGCATATACTCATGAAAATTGCGTTACTGCTGTATAATTTAAAGGTCAGATAATCCGCGAGGATTAAGGAATTACATTAAACATATTTCAAGTCTAATTTTGATAAACACAAGAATATCAACAAATAGAATGATACGTCGCTCGAGAGCATTTCCCCTTCCCTTCGCATTTTATTTATTTGTCAATATAATGTTTATCCCTCTTCAAAGTCTCTTTTGTGGCATCCCCCCAACCAACCCCTCAGTCTTTTTTCTTCTTTGGTGATTATTTCCACCCCCTTAGCCCTGTCCTTCATTGGGGGTGGACCACAGGGGTGGGCAATGGCAATGGAAATAAACAGTTTCCAGTGGTAGAAGAAATCTCTCCCTTTTTACTGACCACTTGAAACCAAATCGACCGTTGACACAGGGGGAAAAAATTCCCCTCGAGTTTCCCCTTACGTTCCCCTCAACACGTGCTCCGTATAAATGGAAGGTTATCCACACACATACGCATATGTATATATACACTACAACATACGGGATTGTTATTCAACCCTCAGCACCCTCTCTTTTTTGAAAAAAAAGGTCCTCCACCCCCTCCACCCCACACACACAACCCAGGCCTTCAACCCTCTGCTATTTTGTTTCCCTTACTCGATTTTTTCCCTCGCAGTTCTAAATGCCCCATCTGTCATGGCTCTCTCTCTCTCTCTCTCGGTGGTTTGGCTTTTGTGTGGTGCAAGCCGCAAAATCGCGTTTTATGCCCCCGCGCCTCGTCTCAATATGCCCCATGCCTTGGCTTTTTGGTAACCTAGTAACCGTACTTGTGGGAATATCGTTTTTGAACTATTTCTGAACTTTTCCAAGTGGAATAGAAATTAACGTGTCGATCACGAATTGTAGTTTCATAACTGTAATTTTGAGGAATTTTACTGCGTAATTTTTTTCAACATTTACGGACCGCGGGGAAAATTTTCAACCAACGGTTAACAACGGTATCCATTGTGATGAATGACAATGGAATTAATGCGATTTGAAGCAAAGAAAGTCCGTCATTATCCCTCTTTCCCTGAACGAGCTAGGTGTCCCAATGGGCAAGATGACGCCGTCTTGTGGACATGTCTCTAATGTCTGACGCTATCGATAGATGGCGCTGAATCTTCATGACGATCTCTTTGTCGATTGAACTGAAATTTTCGATTGGATCGTCCAGATAGCGTCCGATACCTGAACGATAGTCTGTTCCGTATGATTGTCAGTAGGCTTGCTATTTGTTGCTATTCAACTTGGGCTTTTCTGACTACAGATTGGGCAATGAATTCGTCTGCTTTTCTACATTTGTAATGCAGTAGAAAGAGAGAGAGAGAGACTGATAATGAGGACGACAGAGTAAGCCTTAATGACTTACCCTTATCATCTTCTCTGTCGACTGAGCTTGAATCTTCGATCGGATCCTCAGTAACCACCTAGCGTCAGATGCCTCAACTACAGTCTGATCCGTATGATCGTCAATAGACTAGTTCTTCTTTGCTATTCATCTTGCAGCTTTCTGATTTCATAGAGTTGGATAACGAATTGGTCTGCTTTTCTACATTCATGATAAAGTAGAAAGAGAAAGAGAGAGAGAGAGAGAGAGAGAGAGAGAGAGAGAGAGAGAGAGAGCCTTGACTGAAGGAGAATAAGAGGTTCGCAGGATGATGAAGTGCTGCGTCGAGTCGATTAGCTGTGACCCTCGATGACTCCCCGAGTTCATCTTTCCATTTCTGTATATACAAGTTTCTCCAGGCGCACATCACACAAGATACACGGAGAGAAAAAAGAAGATGTTGTTGTATGTTTGGGGTCCACACGAGCCTGATAAGCGCTAAGCTTTGACCTCTGACATCGTTGTCTTGGGCTCTATGCCACTTGGTAACACATCACAATCTCTCCTTTTTCGGCCAGTGGGTTTTCGGCAAGCGATGACGCCAATACGGGCACGTGCGCCCGAGACATCCGCCACTTGTATATGCGTCACGTCAAAAAAGAATCCCTCTGTCTATCTATACAACTATATCTATATCTGTCGAAAAAGCTGTCAAGGATATGATATACACAGACTCAGTATTACTATACTCTGCATGATTCGATAGCGAACCTCATGGAAGAAATCAGGTTGGAGCAGAGTAGCTATTCTTCACTCCGCTGCCAAGGTGGTCGAATATCGAAACAGAGAATCTACCAAATTGCTGGAATTGAAACGGACTTCCAGCAGAGAGTCGATAGCAATATTAGTATGGAAGCACGCCGTAGTTTACGAAATCGTATCGTCTATTTATTGAAGCGACTGTGATGGATTGCAGGGGAAGGCGAGGGGGGGACCTATAACGGCCCCATTTATTCCCCGTCTCCATTTCCAGTTACCTGTGTTCCAGCAGACGGGCGACGGTAAAAATTATGGAAACCATGGCTAAAGAATTTGCAATTTCATGATAATTAAACATCCCACTTAATTCTGTTATGAACTTTACTCATTAATTCATTCATGGATTATAATTCTCTACGATATGTACAAGATTCCTGGGGACATTATCATGACTAGTTATCATTTCCGTGAGTTGAACAGCCGATGGTTTTATAGTCTCTGTTGCGACGCACCCAGTTTTCCCGCTTAAGTAGCATCGATTATAGCATTTGCAAGTATTTGTCTTGTCGTATGTAGGGGCGCGCAATTGGTGGACATGTAGGTTTGCGTGACATTCTCAGCTCACAACACATGCATTGGCGAAAAGGTCATGCCATTTCCGGGATTTCTGCTTTCTCTCTCGCTCTGTCTGTCGGCTCCCTTGCCCCGCGAGCACCCCTCAGATGCCCGTATAGGGAAAAGCTGTTTGGCCTTTTGCGCAATGACTGCTTCTCAAGTGCAATGATCAGACGTAATGACCAATATCACGGAATATCGCCCCGATAGACCAAGGCTCCATGCATAAGTTACTATACGGAGGTTATATTTGACTATGTAGAAGCCCCGCTTATCATGCATGGAACTAGAGCGATGCTCCAACATGCCCTTTTCCACGTGACCTTTTCACGTTGTGCATAGCAGTAAAACAAGGGTTCTTGCTGAAGGATAGTTGATTGCTTATTGCTCCTACGCTTTCACAGATATAGCTACCCAAAAAATACTGGATGTAGACCTAGTAGTAGTCAATGCATCGTGAAAGTTTCGTTAAAATCGGTTCGTTAGTTTAGCCCAAATAAAATCCTAAAAGTTAGAGAATTACTGTCCGCGGTTAGCAGAGCAGAAATATTAGCAGCTATAGTAGCTCTGCCAGCATTAGTAGCATTAGCACCAGTGGTACTAACAGCATCATTAGCATTGCAATGCATTAGAAGTCCTAGTCTAGTAGTAAAGACGGGATAGCTAGCCAATTAGTAGGTAGTAATAGCAAATCGATCAACCTTACTGTTCCCAGTTAAGGATAGTCTAGTTTAAAACCAATAGGAAGTGCTACTAGTAACTTGCTTGCTATTCTAGCTAATTCTACAACTAACAATTGATAAGGACTAACTAGTAGTTAAAGTGAATAGCCAGTAGCTAACCTGTGGTAAAGAGGACTATGGCCTTGAGGCAGGAGTATTCAGCCGAGTCGACGTGTAGCGCTTTCAGCTTCTCCACCTGCTCCTGAAAGATCCTGATGTGATCCATGAATGCTACGACTCGGTCAGCGGCCATGGGGCTGGCGTGCAGCCCGGCTGCTGCTAGCAGGGGTGCCACGTGCAGCGGCATGGAACACTGGGAAGCGTTCAGCACGAACAGTTCGCTCCAGACCAGCCGCAATAGGGCTACCTGGTCAGTCACCTGAACGAGTGCATTGATTAGTTAACAGTGTTGGCTTACAGTTTGCTAGTTACCGCAGTCTGCTAGTTTAGCTTACTACATTGGCGATCTAACACTGGATTGACTGAACTAGTTAACTAACTAGCTAAATAAGCAAAATGACTAACTAACTGACTAAAAACGAGTATAATGATTAGTTAACTAGTGTTAGCTACAGTTCGCTGACTATTACAGTCTGCTAGTTTAGCTTACTACATTGGCGTTCTAGCGTTGGATGATCTATAACTAGCTAAACTAACTAGCTATATAGCTAAGTAAGCGAATTGACTAACTAACTGACTATGACGAGTATATTGATTAATTAACCAATGCTATAGCTAAAAGTTTGCTGACTATTACAGTCTGCTAGTTTTAGCTTACTACATTGGCGTTCTAGCGTTGGATTATCTATAACTAGCCTTTAAGTAGCTAAGTGAGCAAAAAGACTAACTAACTGACTAAAACGAGCATATTGATTATTTAACTAGTGTTAGCTACAGTTCGCTGACTATTACAGTCTGCTAGTTTAGCTTGCTACATTGGCGATCTAGCGTTGGACTATTTATAACTAGCCTTTAACTAGCTAAGTGAGCCAAATGACCAACTAACTGACTATAACGAGTATATTGATTAGTTAACCAATGTTATAGCTACAGTTTGATGACTACTACAGTCTGCTAGTTTAGCTTACTACATTGGCGTTCTAGCGTTGGATGATCTATAACTAGCTAACTAACTAGCTAAGTAAGCGAATTGACTAACTAACTGACTATAACGAGGAGTTAACAGTGTTAGCTACAGTTTCTTGACTATTACAGTCTACTAGTTTTAGCTTACTACCTTGGCGTTTAATCCTTTCACTAGAGTTCAGACTAGTATCATAAGGACCGAAATAGATTTAATAGAATCTTGGTGAGCTAACTGATTATCTAACTAGCCAGCTAACCAGCTAAACAACTAAGCAGCTAGCTTATTGTAGCTAAGTAAGTTAGCCAACTACTTAACTAACTAGCCAACTAACTAAAATCAATACAACTTAAATAGCCAATTAAGTTAACTATTAACTAACTTGCTATAACCAGATTTACTAGGAAAAAAACTAGTAAACTATTAAACATTAAGAAGATTTCCATATTACCGCTGATTCAACTTTAAAAACCGACTAATTAAACCAAGTAATTGTTTCACCGACTGCTAACAGTTTTGAAAACAGATAATCAACTAGCAGAGGTATCTTATTCAATAAGTATGATTCAATTAAGTTAATATCAATAAAATATTTCGAAATGTAGCTCGATTAGTCAATTGACCTTCACACTGAACGAATACGACCATGCGCTTAATTAACATTCAATCAACAAGAAACTCGTCTAATTTAATTAGTATCCATAATAATGTCATTAAACAATACTGAATCAACCAGGCAGATTGGTGATTTCTCAAGGTCACGAGTGAACAAAACGTACGGGAAGATTCGACATACTTGCAAGTCCGGGAAGAAAGGAATATTCCTGGCCCATTCGACAGCGGAGAAGAGGAGTCTGGCCGCCAGCTCGCAGATATTGTCGATGCCCATAATGTTATTAGGCGGCTGCATGCACTGGCCATATCGTGACGTCGGGTACGGCTCGGCTCGTAATAACAGCGATATATAGCTGGATAAATAGCTGTGGCCGTTGAGTGCCTCGCCGTTGGTCAGGGCCAGCTGCCCGGCGAAGCCCGGGTGCTGCGACGGAGGGACTCGACCTCGCTGAACCGCTGCAAATAAAGTCAAAATCACCCGCGTTTTTTTTTATTTTCTCATTGATTCCAATCGCTGATCGCTCGTTTATACTACAATCTGTAATAGGGTAATAATTATTATTGCAATTAATAACTAAATTACATAATACCATGTAAGAATATGGACTGGAGAAGAAAACTTTTAATTTTTAATTTAAAAAAATTGAAGTAATTGATTTGATTGTTGATGATGGTTATTTAGCTGTTTTGTGAAGGTAGTTTATTATTTATTGGAGAGAAAAAACGAGTTGGAGATATTGTTATGCTGGCGGTGTTGAATAATGAATGAGACGGTATACGCACAAGCTGGTATTGATAGAAGGCAATGGCTATATAGACAGCCTTTATTGATAGGATACAATCACGCACGTATCGGTCCATTTGAGTTTGTGCCTTTGCAAAATTCATGCAGGGAACCAGGAATTTTTTTATTTGCCATTAAGACAAGGTTTCAATGGGACTGAGCAACTAAAACAGAAAAGCCAAATGATTTTAATACCAACAGCTAATCTATCTGTCTGTCTGTCTATCTGTCTGTCTATCTGTCTGTCTGTCTGCCTGTCTGTCTGCCTGTCTATCTATCTGTCTATCTTTCTATCTGTCTGTCTATCCATCTATCCATCTATCTATCTATCTGTCTGTCTGTCTGTCTGTCTGTCTATCGATCTATCTATCTGTCTATCTGTCTACCTGTATATCTATCTGTCTATCCATCTATCCATCTATCTGTCTATCTGTCTACCTGTCTATCTATCTGTCTATCTATCTATATATCCATCCATCTGTCTATATGTCTGTCTGTCTATCTATCTGTCTATCCATCTGTCTATCCGTCTATCTATCTATCTATCTATCTATCTATCTATCTATCTATCTATCTATCTATCTATCTATCTATCTATCTATCTATTTATCTATCTATCTATCTATCTATCTATCTATCTATCTATCTATCTATCTATCTATCAAATCTATCTAATCAAAATAGAATCCGGTTTGGGGAAAAAGTTAATCGAAGATTCAGCTGACAATATGAGAATGTATGCGTTTGTTTCACTTATCAGATTCTTCGGATTGTTTCTAGATACGAAATCAACTGACATACGCAAGGTTCAAGGATTCGAGCTGGATTTTGAGACGCTTATGCGTTGAAACTATATAGCCGCCAACTAGCTATTTAGCATTCTTGTGCTTATAGTCAAACAGTAATCATTTCAGCAATAAGTATGTGCATATCCTGTAACGATTACTGCTTGATTGATAATGTCGTGTCAGTCCATATTATCAGATATGGTTGGTGCGTACATACATGCTCCGTACCACACAAGATAATATGATCAATAACACGGGTAATAGGTATGATCTATCTAAACAGTAATCATTTACTAGTTATAGTATTATATATATACAAATACAAGTACCATACACGATAATACAAGTCAGTAACATGGGTAATATAGATATTATAAAACGGTTAACACCACCATCAATCAACAGTGTACGTATGCAAATGTAACTGGTTGTTGTACAGTTTAGAACTAACGAAAAGGGTCCTGAGTGGCGGGCAATCCAGACTTTAGAATTTTATTTTGGCTAAACTAATGAGCTGATCAAAACGAAACTTTCAGTGTGTGTTAAGTACTTCTAGACCTACACAGGGTATTTTTTTGGCTGCTCTATCTTTGAATGTGTGGGAGTAATGAGCAATCAACTTTTCCTCAGCAAGGACCCTTTTTTCTTGCTCTAGACTGTAAACATTATATTATATCAACGTATAACCGCTTTGTTCGGATAGCTGTATATATAATGTTATATAATGTTATATAATGTTATATAATGTTATATAATATGTTTAATTATATTTTTTTAATGAAAGGAGCACGCGGTCTATATAGTGTTGCCGACGAGCGTGAAAGTCGCTAGCACCGGCACATTAAGCGCTGGAGGCGCGTAAAATTCCGCAGCGTGCAAGTGTCCCAGAATGAAACGGCGCAGCGCGACAAGAGGATGACAACCATTGATGTTGGCGATTAAGCTTAATGGGACCCACTTGTGCGACGACGTCGCGTGTCGCCGGCAGCGCGGCGGGGGGGGGGGGCAGGGGGGGTCTCGCTCGTCAATTTCCTTCAGCGTAACTTGCGTTTTGACCGCGCTCCCAAGAAATCTATGGGCTAATGTTGTCCCTTAAGCTTTGAATGTCGGATTTTTCAATGGACTGTCGGATCTTTAGTCGAGTATGTTCTCCAGTTTCCATAGGCTTTAGTTATAAGGATTCGATATCAAAACCCGACTTTTCTTACAGTGGTCGATTGGCTTTTCATGGCAATTTGATATTGATAGGTGATGTTGTCCTTTGGGGTTCAATGTCGGATTTTTCAACGTACTGATTGTCTTCCAATTTGTTGCTCCTGTATTCAGTTGCTATAGATTCAAGGATTCGACTTGAAAACCCGACTTTTCGTACGTTGGTCGATAAGCTTTTCATGGGAAATCGATTAGGAGTTTAATGGCAATTCGATATTGATGGCTGTTGTTGTCCCTTGGGTTTAAATGTCGGATTCTTCAACGTAATCTTGGATCTTTTTTTGACAGTGTTCTCCAGTTTACTGTTTTTAATCCATGGCTAGTTAAAACGACTTGATTTCAAACCCGACTTTCGTACAGTGGTCAATTGACTTTCCAAGGCGTTTCGAATCGCACTTGGAACAGTAATCTGATTGAAACTTAAAGATATTTCATGGGTTTGAGTTGAGCTGACTGGAAAGTAGAGACAAAATGTTGAGAATATTAACAGGCGATATCGACATAAAAGATGTGAAAAAATGTCTACTTGGTGATTATGTCGTTACAATTCAAAGTTACATCCTATGGATTGAAACCCGGTTAACGCACTAGAACCCACATTTTCATCATGCTCACACTAATGTCGTCACGACATTTTCCTGTTCGTCAAAGCCTCTTATCCTTTCCGTATAAGGAAAACAGGCAACGTGCAAGTTTCTGTAAATTACAGGACGACTCAACTGTCATCCGACTACGACTCCACAAATCCAACTTTTAACCAGCTTTACACTGATACTGTTCGTCGCAAACCGTTTACGAAAATCCAACATTGACCATGACAACACAACTTTTCAACCAAAACATAAAAACATAATTGCAATTTTGCGAATCGACTTTTAAAGCCGACTGAACCTGATTCTACAAGTCAACTCCTAAACTCGACTCAACATCTGACCCTAAATGTTACATAAACGCTAATGACAACAGTATTTCACTCGAGGTCAACTTTCTACTCTTTGGAAACGAGTGTCGACATTGACTTATCAAATCGATTCATCAACATTTACATCCGAGTCGCTATAATCGTCGTCATTTTAGAAAGACGACCAAATGTCGGATTATTGAATTCGAAATGAAAAATATTGGGAGTTTGATCAAAAGAACCATCGGAATGAGAGTCGGACTTCGAATGTCGACTTTGCCCGTATGTGTTCACTGACTTGTGGGCTTCTTTCTAATCGGATTGGGGCCAAGCTGTTCGGGATTCGATCAACTCGACAACGGACTCCCTGTCGCTCTATTCAACCTTGCGAAAGGCCAAGCACCCCACGTCGGAGAGAGTCGATCTTTTGTCGTGTTTCTATCGCTCACCAAATCCGCTATATTGGCGTGTAACTCTGGCTCACCTCAAAAGGAAACTTAAACAAAAATATCAAAATAACCTACTGAAATAAACAAATAGATAAGTGTTGACCCGGCTAATCAAATTCCAATCTCTCCATTCTGATTACCGTATGCTTCACCTTTGAAACCGAAAAGTCGACTTGAAAAAATCGGCAAACCCGACATTTGTCCTACAACAATACTTGATCTTGATCACAGAATACCAATATACATTTTATGGGAATTGTACTGAAACTTAACTAATTCATTAATCAGGACTCAAATAGAGTGGACTGAAGAAACGTATTAGCACTACTTATTTCAAACCAACTTGAGACATAGACATCACATTAGATTCAGTACCTCTCAGTAGAGCATTCACCAGTTATAGACTGCCCCGCTGTAAGAGCGTTAACTACATAAATCAGACATCTGAAACAACATCTTAACGCTACTGAACATTCCAGCCCTGCAGAGTTTCTATACGGTATCGAGCTATAGTACGAAAAACGTGACTGGCATCTCTATGTAACTATTAGTTGTTTTCAGTAGCGCTCAACAGTCGGTTCAGTCTATCATTAAGATTACACTCTATGGGCGCGGGTTGTATGGCAAACAGACTGCGCAGAGAGGGGCGGACGTAATATGCGGGTGGAACCGGGTGGAACTCTGGGTGGAACGTTCTAATGGGACATGGAACGCCAAGATGAGTGGGTGGAAGATTCCGCCAGGGGTTACCGTTCCCACGACCTCCGACCGCGACCGCAACCTTGACTGAACGTGGCCAGTCGACAAAATAAACCGCCCAATCCGCCGTGCAACTAATTATAGCCCGCGGCTACTTCTATAGCTGCGGATCTAGAATGGATCTCCCTTCCGCCAATTCACCATCGGGCAATTTTCCTATATCGTCTCAACGTCTCGCTTAAGTAAAGGAAAACCACATGCTTAACTACTGAACTTATTCAGTAGTAGAGATAGTTCCATAGATAGTTCAGATTTCACCTCACTAGCTGATTACTAGAGAGGAATAGTCAATGATTACCCGACTTGTATATCCAGTGTTTTGATAGTTAATTCGATTAGTTAAAAGGTGAAGTCGATTTAGCTTCGTGCCTCAGCGACTCGACTCTATGGGGCCAATTAGGCGCACAAGAAACCGCAAAACGACGGAGTCGGAAAACGCAACGCACTAACCCCAAATGGACCGGATACACATAAGGCTCGTATGCAACAACGGAGGGCTAATTACGACGGGGGGGGGGGGCGGAAAGGTTCCCTGTGGCCAATATGTAACGAATGTGCAAACTAGTTTAAGGTTTAGACTCCAGTGATTAAGTATTGGATTTATGAATTATCAAAAATCACAATGGGAATCTAGTTCATTATAGAATCCTTTACAGGGTTTGTGCTTTTGAATAATATTTACTAAGGTTATTCAGATGGATGAGTGCTTAAATCTAGATGTAAATATATATTTACGAGGGGCTTATGGGTTATGACGTCACGTCACGTGACCCTCCATAAGAAGAACCAAAGGGATGCATTAAGAAAGGCATGGTCTTTGACAAAAATCACTATTTCCACTAGACTCGTAGTTCGTTCGAGAAAAAAAGGCAATCTGTGGATGTCGAATTTGAAACAGCAGAAGTCAATGCGATAAAAAAAAGTCGCAGTTGAAGAAGATACGACCAGCTGGGAGTTAGTTAGACCGTCAAGATGGCGGACACTTGAAACTGCATAAGTTTTGCATTCATTACTAAAAGAGATAGACAGACAGATAGTTAGATAGATAGACAGATAGATGGATAGATAGACAGCTAGATAGATATATAGATAGATATAGAGATAGATAGATGAATAGATAGACAGATACATAGACAGACAGACAGATAGATAGATATGTAGATAGATAGATAGATAGAGAGATAGACAGACAGATAGATAGATAGATAGATAGATAGATAGACAGATAGATATACAGATAGACAGACTGATAGATAGATAGACAAACAGATAGATAGATAGATAGATAGATAGATAGATAGATATAGATAGATAGATAGATAGATAGATAGATAGATAGATAGATAGATAGATAGATAGATAGATAGACAGATAGACAGATAGATATCTGGTGGGTTTGAACCTCGTTTAAGAGACCCTGTGGAACTGGTTAACTGCAGCCACTTGTTGGGGTCCCAAGGAAAAGTCTGCGGTTTGGGGGTTCCCATAACCGACAGCCATAAATCTCGCTCCTCTGGACTGTTCACTTTTGCCTATAAACTCATGAACATAATCGTTCTTACTTTTCTCCCCTTTCCTTCCTCTTATTCTCTACTTTTCCCCACCAGCATTCGCGTTTTGACTCCTCCCCTTTTCCTTCATTCGTGAATGAGCAGGTCAAGTTCCCTGAAAACGACTGAATCCATATCTTGCAAGTACTGAGCAGCTCTCTGATTACAAAAACAATCCCAGCTGAAATCTAAACTATAATCCTTTTGAAGCTCAATAACTCTTTAAAAGATTCACGAAATAGCAAGTCAAGTTTCTTCAGATCGACTGAATCAGCATCTTACACCTACTGAACAGCTCTCTTATGAGAAATTCCAGCTGAAAGCTAAAGCACAATCAGTTTGATCACACTAATCATTCCTCTAAACAAAACTTTCATGAATGAACAGGTCACGTTTCCTCTACAAAACGACTGAACGAACATCTTCCAAGTACTGAATAAACTATAACTGCTTACAGTTGAAAATTCAGTGTTAAACACCGTATAAAATCACATTACATAGTCTTAAAACCTAGTAGACTAGAGAGGAGACACAGGACGACCCTGTCGGGGAGGGTTTCTTAAAAAGTGCATCATTATGAGAGGCCTGACCACGGTGAAAGCCAAACGGGGGTCGCTTCATTTTACTTCACCGTGGGGGCCAAATATAGGGGGGTTGACATGGATACAAGGGACTATTGATAGCCCGGCTATGGGTTGCTAAAAAGCTGATTCTTTTTAACCCCCTCAAATTAACAGATCCTTGTTTACATTTACCAAGAATTTTTCTCAAACTAAATACCCAAAGATTCTTAATTAAAATGTAAGATTCTTAAAATCGATTTAATCACCAAATCGATAAAAAAAACGGTTTGCAAAAAAGGTCAAAGGTGAGCACAAACAGGGGTGGGTTAAAAACGACCACTTGGGGGGGCACCGATGGCAAATTGACTAAAGTTGCGCACCCCTCCCCCCGAACCCTCCCCCCTACCCCTCCTACACCCCCGACTCGTTTCTGGGCTGTCAGCGTAGCGAGAAACCACAAGAAAGGCTTCTTGTTTCACTAGACACAAGTCACATGACAGAAGGTGGGAAAATTCCGCCTCAGTGAATAAGAGGGGGGGTCCGCAACTCCGTAAAAAATTATCTCCTTCGATGATGATTTTTTTCTCATATAATTTAATTTACTAATCAATTAATTATCCATTTAAAAATTATCAGATCTTAAAAAGGAAATTAACACAGAACGGATAGAAAGGAAGATGATCAACTGTTGAATGAACTAATACTTCAGTTATAATATAAAACCGCAGTGTCAATTCAGGAAAACAAGATTATGATTACAGACCATAATATAAGAAATGTATTAAAAAATAGGTCACTTTAATTAACTTGCTGGTTAATTGAATACGCATTTCTGCTCCCAGCATTGACACAAGCGAGGAAACGCGAAGCCAGAGAGAAACCAGATGAAGAAATAAATTATCAGAGAAAAAGAGCGAGAGTGAAAAATATCACACAAAGCCAGAGAGAGAGAGAGAGAAGGGAGTCTGGTTTTCCAGCGCTGAAATTTAAGATTTCAAAGAATCCAGGCCCCAAAAAGAAAAGAATTTTCAACCATGGAGGGGCAGGGGGGTTGCAACTTTGATCAACTTGAAAATTCCCAGTCGATGGATCTATTATAAGTTGACTCGAGTATCCGACTCGACTTTATACCCTTAACCAACATTAAAGTCGCAAATAATAAAAAAACATAAAAGTTGGTGAGTTGCGAACCCCTTCCATGTTGCGGAGAAGGAAGGCATAAGCACAGTCTAGAGCAATAAAAAAGGGTTCTGGTTGGGGAAAAGTTGATCGCTTCTATCTAGCACCCGTGTTTTCAAAGATATAACAACCAAAAAAATACTGAATGTAGAAAAGATAGTACTTTATACACTAGTCAAGTTTCATTTAAATCGGATTGTAAGTTTTGCCAGAATAAAATTCTAAAGTTGGTAGGATCCATCATTTCCAACCATACGGAACCCTGTTTTTTCCTGCTGTAAACTGTGCCGAAAAAGCCGTACGCAAGAGAAGTTATCAAGAAACAAGAAACCCCACAAACTGCCCTTTTGTTTCGACGGGGTTGGCTACTCTTCAAAACTTAACAAAACGCTATATTTTAAATGTGAAACTTGAACTTATCATTACGTCATTCAAACAATTATCGGGATTCGATGCTTCTCATGGACGGAACTCAACTCTCTTCTGATTAAAGTTCAACATACTGAATTCCATACTTAAAGCCAAGTCTATATTATGTTAGAATTTCTAAACAATACGGTTATTATGTAACTTTATAAGTATGCATAAATATCGTAAGGGTTCTAGCTGCGGAAAAGTTGATTGCTTATTGCTCGTAAACTTTTAAAGACAGAGCTACCCAAAAAATACTAGGTGTAGGCTTGGTAGTAGGCAATGTACCTTTAAAGTTTCGTTAAAATCGGTTTGTAAGTTTAGCCAAAATAAAATCCTAAAGTTTAACATTTCCACTAATTGACCGCCATTCAAGACCCTCTCTAGACTGTACTGCTGTACAGGTAGATAACTATCGATAGGATTTTATCTTCTATCGATTATACCAATAGTATCGATCTTATCTATAGATATACTGGTCTAGTTTTGAAGAAAAGAGTTGCCAACCCCCTGTTGGATTCGGAAGAAGTGCGAGATGGAGAGAAGCAGTACATGGCGGGATAGAGATATGAGAGCATAACCCACCGTAGACCCCAAGCCCAAAAGCGTTCCAGACAGCTGGGGGCCGAGGGTAGGCAAGCAACCCACCTTCTCTCCTCATGCCCATCTTGAGACATTTCTTCAGCCGGCAGTATTGGCACTGGTTCCGGTGGTGCTGATCCACGGGACAGTTGCGGTTGCCCCGGCACGAGTAGGTCAGATTCCGCCGCACGCTCCGCTTGAAGAAGCTCTTACAACCTAAACCAAATCAACAAACACCCGATTAACACTCTTGAATAACCCTAATGCTTGTCCATATAGCCTCAGGGCAGAAACCAAGCCAGGGTAGAGTAGTATATGACCCTATATCCCGTTCCAAAAGCATACTTGAATGTATAGAGTGTATTAACAAACTGATTAACAGTGTTGACTGTAGAGAGTCTACGCATTGTGTGAAAGGGTTATGTGTACTTCACCAAGGCTATTGGTTTGCCCTCAGGCGGATAGACCCACTGAACGTAGTGTTTACAAGTGATGGACTACCGTCAAGTGTACTTTCTATCAAATCATTGTCAGTTGAGTGAGACTTGCAGCTATACCCAGGTGCAATGATTCAGCACTGCTAAGACAGTCATTCATAATACATACTTTTAACTTTAAATGTATTAAAGTGATTGCGTGCTGAATGTTAAAAAGTTGGAGTTTTACTTTCTAAAGAAATTTCTTCTACTTTTGGGGATTTTTTCCCCTCGTGGATTTGCAGGTCGATGTCTACTACTCTGATGACCCGTTTCCGTGTCACAATAAACAACAATAATGGGACACTTTGTTTGTCTCTGCGAGGTACTTTCAAACACAGAGTGCACGCCGA
>JAIQCU010001140.1:0-25814 GCA_022114935.1 Leptestheria dahalacensis | reverse complement strand
GATCCCTGGTGTGGCTTCATGCTTAGTTCAAGTGTAAAGCTGCTGGACGTTCCTAGTAAGAAGTGCAGGAATGTTCACGTAAAAAAAAACGAACTTTACCAAAACCGGTCGGCAAAAAAGGTGTCAAGCCAAAAGTCAGTGGACAACGACGTCACGGCACGGTAAAGTGGTGGTGGTGGTAACCACTGCAGAGAGATATGTGGGTTGCAAAACTTAGCATTTTACAATTACCTCTACCAGCTCAAAACCGACGAAGTGTAAAAGGCTGATGTTACAAAGTAAAACAGGCAAAACCAGGATGTTGATGATGAATGAACGACTGAATGCTGTTGAATGCTACCGCCTCTCCATTAGGGGGGTTAAACACAGAGAAAAACACCAAGTGGTCCAGTAGAGTGAACTTTCCGCGAGGTTTCAAAGCTGCGTGGATAAAGGTAAAAGACTTTTCAAAGGCAAAAAGGTTGAAAACCGGGGATCCTGCGCCGCGGATACTCGTCAAAAGGCCGGTCTAGGAACCAAGGCGTGGTGTTACAAGCAAAACCTACACACATCTAACATTCAAAACAAGGTTAATTTCCCCCTCTCCTCCCTCCTTTATATCTAACATGCCCCCGGAAACACAGGAAAATACCAAAGTGCTCCTTTTTTCAGGAAAAAGACTGACATCCAAGGTGGGCCAAGATGGGTGCTGATCTCGAGCGTTACAAGACGCGCGTCAAGTCCGATAAAGCCCTGCTGGGTAGTTGAGCAAAACGTGAGCCACAGAAAGGTAGAAAGACTGTTACTTGCCACTCAAGCAATCGAGGTATGTCCAGTTACATAACGAAGCCGAAAATATGCAAGACAGTAATGACGACTTAAAAGGGCAATCTTCGGGCACTAAACGGAGAAAATCGAGGAAAAGGAAGATAAAAAAATAATTAAAACCCCCCGCCCCGTCCATTAACATACCACACACACAATTGTAGCTCTAGTAAACTAAAAACGGTACCGGTTAGGTTATCTTACGTAACATAGACCGTGCTCTTCAATGCGGGGTGCCAGCACGCCAGTTCTTATACACGTAGCTGCATAACGACGTCCACAATCCTGCCATACTAAAACGCTAAAACTCGTTCGAATTAAACGAAACACCGCCGAGATAACCAAACGTTTTTGAGTTACTGCAAAAGAGGAACAAAACATTACGGAATTCCCCCCCTGTCCCCCTCTACGTTACCTTGCCAAATAAATTGATATAATACCAGGTACACATATCCTGAAGTAGGACTCGAGTATCGACAATACCCACAGGACTGGAAACTAGTAGTAACGCATTCCAAGAGGGGATAAAACAGATCACAAGGCCAGTGCGACATGTCCTAAACCAAAAAACCAAGAGCATGAAAACCCCAACCCCACCCTTAGATACACAAACTACGGCAAGTTTAAAAATCGATACTTATCGTGAGTACCGTACATTATCCGGTGGTGGCTTTAACATTAACTGCTACCAACATAGCATCGCGTAGCTGCAACACCGAAAAAGATCCAATTTTTTTTTTAAAAAAACACAATTACCGTTANATTATGGAATAACCCTCCCCGCCCCTTAAGAATCTCATTAAAAAATTTAACTGGTTCTACTTATCGTGTTTACAATTTGACAATCCGCAGCAATACTCGGCTTCTCAGACGCATCGATGCCAACCCAAGAGATCCTAACAATAACATTTAAAACCTGCAAGAGATTCCTACCTTGGGGGAGAGTGCACGAGTACCAAAAGGAGGCGATCTCAGTGCAACTAACCATACTGTAAAAGATACAAAAACGTTGTTCCATATTTCCTAATTCAATAGTCATTACCGCAGTAATTCTAGCAGACGACCGATTCGGTCCAGACGCGGGATGTGTCGTGTAAACCGTCTAAACGGAGAGAAACCGGCTTTTCTTTTACAAAGTTACGTCAAAGCCTATACCTTGTGCGCCATTTACGACGACCTGTTCACCCGCGAGGGGTTAAAAACGTCAAACCAGCTGCAACACGCATTCTGTCGCTAAAACGACCTCGTCGTGGAAAAAATCCACTGCCATTTGTGCGCGAAGATTCGAAAAAACTGCAAAGACTCAAAAACCCCGGCCACGGTTACAACCCCCAAGAGATTGAGGTACTCTTATCTGGTAAGCATTCAACGGATCATCCCCCGCGTTCGGGCTGTCGATTTTCGACACGGCAGAGGCGCCATCGGGTCCCACCGATACAAAAGTCGTGCTGCAACTGTAAAAATAACAAACTGTTTCGTTTCGCCTGGTTTTCACAGAACAAAAAAATAGGCCGTGCAACGTAAATGGCACTTTTCTGGTGTCTTTCTCTTTACTTTTTTTTGCAACTCACGACCATCTTTACAGTTTCCAACTGCTGGGAGTAACAGGTTTTCACGTTTGGTCCATGGACTGGGCCTTCGTCGTAGTTAGTGCCGGAGAACTGTGTCTGTAAATTGAGGAAAAAATAGAACACCTTGGCGCACGGACAACTTAATGAATAAAGAAAAAACCAACGCTAATTTGTTACGTCGTAGCATTAACATTATATTTATACGTTTACACTTTCAGTTTGTACATAGACTTGACTCAATGTGAATCACGTTAGTCTTCGACATTAAGGCGAAGGATGAAAGTACGATAACCGAAGAACCTGGCAAATCTTATTTTTCTGTTGTTACCACTCTTTTGCGTCTACCTGACAGAACAGATGCCACAGGCAGGACTGACAGGAACGTTGGAACAAGTCAACATTGTGGGTTCTGTCCGAGACCACCACGGCGGCATTTGGTAACTGAAAAAACAGGGTAGATAGCGGTAACACACGAAAATGACCACACGACAAACCGAATAGCCGATGAGAATAAAGAAGACAAACAAAATTACTTAAGCTAAGTTATCTTAACCACTATGGCGCGTTTCAAAATGGACAGCGTTGAGGAACTCGGCCACGCTCCGTAAATGCTCGTCGTCCTCCATCGGGCAAGAGTAAGGCGAGATCCTGTACTTCTTCTCAGGGTTAGACTTCAGTGATTCCGACACCACGGCGCCCTGGTCCGCTTCGTACTTCCGCTTGACGCCAGGTGTACTCGGAGAAAGGCCCTGTTGTTGCTGCTGGGGTGTCCTCGATACATCGACCGCCATCTTGTCGTCCGCCATATTGTAGGCGTCGTCCGCCATCTTGGATTTCAGATAACCCTCAGTGAAATATGATGGTCTCTGCAGCTTGTGGGTCAGCATTTCGGCTTCTAGAACGGATTTCAACTCACGACATCTCCTCTGTCGTTCCCTCTGTAGCGTCCTCAACTCGTCGCGGGTCTGGGTGATGGCGTTCTGCAGCAAGACCTGTCGACGGAGGTCGTCCGTCCTCCTCGCCTGCAACTTGGCTCTGCTGAAACGGTTGATCCATCGGTTGAGGTTCTCGACCGTCGAGTTCTTCCCGCTGCTGAATGCTTTGACGACTGGAGCGATGACTTCCTCGTCCTTGGACAGCGGGAACGGCTCGATTGAGCTGTAAGCATACGCAGACTCGAGGCTGTTGTCCGATGCGACTTCATTGTAACCCTGACCCATTTTTTTTTACTTACAGTCGATTCGGGTTTCTTTTTTTCTTTTAAACTTAATACGGCTTACGCTTCTTTCTGTTTTTCCTTTGTTCAACTTAACAACGGGCTGTCTACTGAATAAGCCGATATTTTTTGTTGGTTTTTAAGTTCTCTCGTTACCTCGCTTGTACAGTAGCTGCTTCTCGTTGTGGATAAACTCCCGTTAACTTAATTACAATCACAGTTGAATTCAAAGACTGCTAGCCTTGGGAGCAAGCGAGACGTCGATAGAGACTAACTGGTGACTCTCCGACGAATGAGGGTCAAAATGGCGGATCAGGCTATTTTCTACGCAGTTGTTGCGACATGCAGCGTTGCCATATTTCTTAATTTGGAAATTTCGGGAATTTGCCGTCTTCTCTTATAAAATACTTCGTTGGTGTTCAATATTGACAAGTGTGAACAATGAAAGTTGATTCCCGTATATAATATCTATTATTTTTAGCTTTAAATATTAGGTAAAAGAACTGTTTTCATTTATAAAGAAAAGCTCTGTGGCAGCGCCGCTGAGCGTCTTGATGACGTTTTCCTGTTTTGCTGGAAATTTCCGTCCTCGGGGTGGGGACACGAAACCATAAACAAGGCTAAATACAACTTAATGTTTTCGACTTGTCCTGCTTTTAACTCGATCTTTAATGAAATTTGATGTAACGTTTGGTATTAAAACGCAAGATGCTATATGATTTACCTTAGATTGTACTTGGGTTCATGAAAATAGTATGTCAATATAGCCAAATTTGGAGACGGTAAACTTGGGTTATCAACGTTTCTGTTTCTGTCAAACTCATAACCATGAAAACACTCTGGAAACTTTGGAATAAGTAATTGTCAGGTTTATTGAAAATGTGTCTGAAGGTTTCCATATAAGTATCTGACAAAGTGGTGACGTCACAAAGGAAAATACGTGACGGCCTGGGGGCCATTAGAAACGTCAGCAACCGGGGGGATGTCGAAACCACCAGGCCCTTCTGCACACGTATTGATTTCCCTAGCTCGGTTTCTGTATTCTTTTTCTTACTTGGAATCATTGCGAAACCTGTATTAGTGATCTCTAGCCTTTTTTCGACATTTTAGTTGTTATTATATGAACTGCATTTTACTTGTTTGTTGTTAGCCGCGTTTGTATGTAGACGAAAACCATTCAAAAACGCTTAATATTTGCAGTTTTACAGTCATTCCGGTTAAGATTTAGTTCAAAGAGGTTAAGCCAAAGGTGTTAGCAACCCTATTTCTTTCGAAATTACAACCAATTCCCTGAAATGTTTTGCAACAAAGTTCCTGGAATTGTTATACCCGTCCCCTAAGGTTGAAAGTCTTGTTCTACTTGGTTTTAAGGCTAATCCGTTATTTGAATTTAGTAGTTTGATTAACTTTTACGAATGGGTGATATGTTTGAATTGGTTTAAACGTTGCATTCGTTTTTATTAGTTAGCCGTTCAAAGTTATGCGCCTGTTACAATTATTCTTCACTTATTACTTTTCAGTTTTATAAATCACCTCCAGAGCCTGTGAAGATATCATTTGGGATAATTAAACTTTAGTTT
This sequence comes from Leptestheria dahalacensis, assembly GCA_022114935.1. NCBI lineage: Eukaryota > Metazoa > Arthropoda > Branchiopoda > Diplostraca > Leptestheriidae > Leptestheria > Leptestheria dahalacensis. The sequence continues at coordinate 20,643 of JAIQCU010001140.1, read as the reverse complement.
TAACCCCGAGTTAAGATATTCTTGCTATCGTTTTATCAAGATGCCAACCCCTCTGAGGTCTTTCAAATCAAGGCGGGAAATTTGAATTCTCTTTTCAAACAGAGCTTATTGTATTTTTGTAAAACATCGAGAAAAAAACGGTTACAGGCTGATATCTGAGGCACAATGGTTGAAAATAATAAAACGTATCAGATTCCATATTGATGATTATTTGAATGTTGCATATGCTTTGTCACTTTGACTAGTCTTTTTGATTTTGGTTACAATTACGTTGCAAAGTCCAGAGATTCGTGCGGAGTCTGCCACACGTGACTTAGAGATTCAGCAGCGCTGAACAGGGCTGAAGAGGAGAGACTAGAAGCTGAATTAGGGAATGCTTGGGCAAAGTGTGGAATTGCACCAGTAGAGATTCCTCGTATGGGGCTGCCGAATGATCCCGAACCGCTAGAACTGCCCGGTTCGTTTCGACAGTTCCACGAGGATTGCGAGTCGAGCGAAAAGTACGAAGATTCGTATTCGACCGTGCTTCCCGGAGGAACGGTCAGCAGGAATTGTAGATGCTTGATGTATTTGATGGCTAGTCTATACAACAGGGGAAAACAATGATTTTTAGTTCTGTTATTTAATGTTCCAAGCATATTCCAATCATATTTAACAGTAATTAACATTTAAATTACAGTGACATTATTAATAATATTCATTTGAACTAATGACTATGCCAATTAATTTTATATTTGGTTTTATTCAGTAGGTTAAGGATTATTTATTGAGTCCCTCTGGGTGAAATTGTACCCAAGAACGAGAAAATGAAATTAACCAGTTTAGATGAGCACCCGGAAAATCCGAAACCAACAAATAAACGCAATGCAGTAATATATTATTGAAATGATGTGATTCGGGTACATTGATTATGACATTCTATGGAAAGTGATATATCTGGTTTATGGTTTTACATACACGGATCAAACAACGCATCTATCTATCTATATGTCTATGTATCTATTTATTTATCTATCTATCTATCTATCTATATCTATCTATCTGTCTATCTATCTATCTATCTATCTAACTATCTATCTATCTATCTATCTATCTATCTATCTATCTATCTATCTATCTATCTATCTATCTATCTATCTATCTATCTATCTATCTATCTATCTATCCTATCTATCTATCTATCTCTACCTAACTAGACTATCTATCTGTCTATCGGTTTACCTATCTATCTATCAACCTACCGACCTACCTACCTACCTACCTACCTACCTACCAACCTATCCACCTACCAACCTACCTACTTACACTATCCACCTACCAACCTACCTACCTAATCACCTACCTACCTCCCTATCTAACCTACTTACCTCCCCACTACCTACCTACTTAACTAACTATCAAGTTTTCGTATTACCTGAGCGATTCAATTTTAGAAAGTTTCTTGCCAGGCGGTCTTATGTAAGGCAGTTTCTCACGGAGCAAATCGAAGGCACGGTTCATATCACGCATGCGCGTTCTCTCCCGGTCGCACGCCGATTTCTTATAATCTAAATGGTACAAAGGAAAACAAATATTTAGTGCTTCAATCATTTCGTAACTCTCAAATTATAAGAATCTTTCGTGTAAAGGTTCGCGTTAATGTGTTGTGTATACCATGAGCAACTTTCTTGGGATTTTCGCGATGGTTCGGTAAAGTTAACGGAAAAGTTAAGTTCAAATTTATCAGATTGTATTTTACTTAAATTATTCGAATTATAACATATATAAGATGGAAATGAACCTCCGAAAATGAATTCGTCCCAAGCACTATCCTGAATTAGTTTGATGTAGGTGTAATTAGGCTTCGTTGTTCTGATGTTCCGGTAAATATAAACTGTTGTACAGATAATTTCAGCAACGGTAGATACCTCAGATAGATACATAAGTATAAATTGCGCCAAAGCTTTATTGTGTACAGTTTGTTAATCAGTATAGTTCCTAGATGGCGTGTCAAAACGTAATCCATAATTAAATAAGTGCCAAGTTGTTTTGTAGTATTATTAAGTTATTAGTTAATACCATAGATAATGTACAAGATAATTTATTGATATATGCTTACAACGCGTGTTATCTAGTACTGTCCGCATCTATCTATTCGTTTATTTATTTATGTAACCATCTACCTGTCTATCTATCAAACAATCTTATCTATCTGTCTATATATCTATCGATCTACCTATCTACCTATCTACCTATCTACCTGTCTATCTGTCTAACTGTCTATCTGTCTACCTATCTATTTACCTATCTATCTACCTATCTACCTATCTACCTATCTACCTATCTACCTATCTATCTATCTATCTACTATCTACTATCTACCTATCTATCTATCTATCTATCTATCTATCTATCTATCTATCTATCTATCTATCTATATGTCTATATGTCTATATGTCTATCTATCTATCTATCTATCTATCGATCGATCTATCTATCCGTCTATCTATCCACCTACCTACCTAACTATCTATCTATCTATCTATCTATCCATCTATGTATATATCTATCTATCTATCTGTCTGAGTATCTAACTATCTCTCTGTCCATCCATCTCTGGGAACCTTTTTCACTCTGAGTACCGCGAGCAGCCGAATTATTGCTCCTCCACGAACGTCCAGGATTGGGGACTCGCTGGATATTAACGACATGGTGTTCGTAAATCCCGTCGCCCAGTACCTCTCTGGGACCTGCTATAGCACCTTGCACTTCCGATGTCGGATTGAACATTCCCTGTGGGTAGAACGCTCTCTCCTGGGTGTAATGGGCGCCTCCTGGATGCTGAGGATGGATCCCGATCAGTGAATAACTGTCCAATCCAGGATACTCGTACAGGACAGCATTCTGCATATCGCAGGGAGGTTCACTTTCGGGGAAATACCACAGGGACCTGTTGACTGCACTGAAGTTCAACTGGCTGGAATAGGTGCAGTCGTTGAGGCTATTCAGTGTTGCGTAGGTCGGTACTTCTGGACTGTTTTCCTTGACTTGTGATGATGTGGTATCCATCTCGGAAGGTTCGCTTTTCAGCAGGAGTCCGTCGACTTCCAAACTGACGTAGTTCCTACAAAAAACAAACCGGATGGAACAGTTAAATTCATGCAAACTCCTTTACATTTTGATGAAATTAAGAATTTGAATCTAAAATCTGACATGAAAATGCATCCGAATGTATATTAGTTATAAAAATGATCTTGTATAAGATTCATGTTCATTAGTATCATGCCATATAGGATCATAATGTATGATAGCTTATAATAATGTCATATATACCATAATATGATGATAACATGTAATAAGGGTAAAAAATGATTGTGTACACGCATCATTCATTGATAGCATATGCTAGAACAACTAGATAGATAACACGCATTACGTTCTTATTAAGGATATACGGACCCGGCATTAGGAGCTTCTAGAAGGTTGGTGAATATGGCAGGTTCCCCAAATTGATTGTGACCCTCTGCCGACTTGTTTTCTGCCGCTCCCGCGCTGGAGGGCTTGTCGTCCTGCTGAGATTTGGAAGCGCTAGTGATGACTGATATGGAGCGCGGGGCACAGTCGACCGCACTGGTGTCTGGAGAAGAACTTCTGGGTCGGGGTGCGGAGCCGGTTGTCGTGGACAGATCCTCTGCTACTTCCGACTGTGCGTTTGTAAACTATCACTTAGCGATCGTATGAATACTTGAGAGACTCTGTAATACCTATCTATCTGAACTAGATTTTGTCACTTACTCGTATGATCCATTCTGCTCCTTTTATATTGTATGATGGGATCATGGAATCAGTTGAATATCCACACGAGAACTAGGATATATTGTACAAGAACTAACTGTAACTATCCACGCTAGAACTATACATGGTAGTTTGCAAACTACCGACTATAGCTATATATTTCAACTATGAGTAATCAACTTCCCTTAATACGATATATAATACAACCTTTAATTCGTTATTCAAGCAAGTAAACCCTTGGATACAATAAACCGAATAGGTAAATATGACCCCCATGCAAAATTCAGACCAAATTCAGATATCTGCTACCCGTTCTTCAACTCTTGCGGTTTCAGTATAACTTTCAGCATGCTTCTGCTGGAATTGGCCCACCTGCAGCACTTTAAGCATGCTGAGATCAGATTCAGTACGATTAAGCATGCTTAGCAGCAGGTTGGCCTTAGTCGTTTTTCATCAATTTCCTCGCATTCAGCAGTAAGAAGCCATGTTCAGCATGTAGCAACATGCGATTCAGTAGAGACAGGGCATGCTGAATTTTGCATTGGGACCAAAAATAAGAAATGACACTATTTACCACGTCATAGAAGTTTGACAATACATTTTAGAATGTTCTATTCGTGTTTTTGTTGTTATATCTCTAATACGAATACCGACTAGTATTCATCCGACTAGAACGCCATCTACTGGCTAGTTTATTCATTAATTAACGTAATTATGATTATCTCTTCAAAGACAAGTTCACATTAACGAGGGTGTGATTAGAAAGAAGTGTTACTTGGTTGTTTTCCTTGCTGGTTCCTACGCGAATCACTTGACCATCTTCGTGAATCTGCAGGAAAGTACCGCTGGTCCCGGGGATTTGAATCAAGCCTTTGGACGTCTGCGGTACCCAGTGAAGTTCCACGCTGCCGGTGGAAAGATCCCAACAGGAAGAAGATTCACCGCCCTGTGGTTTCGGTGAACCGCTGGCTTCTTTGGCTTCGACAGGATCGGCTTGCTGAGGAACGGTGACGTTAGTTTCGTTGGAGAGTTTCTGGAGTCTCTTGCGCTTGACTGGAGAATAGCGAAACGGCGCGCATTGGTTCTGTTTTACTTCACGTGGCATTCCAGGGATTCTATAGTGACTGGACACATTGTAAACAAGTTACGGTACAAGTTAAGCAGTAAGTTGGACAGTTTAGTAAAAGACATTAGACTGAATTAAAAGCAATATTAGTTATTAATATAAATTAATTATATATTCTTTATTGTAATTACTTAAATTAATTAGTTAAAAGTGTAGTTCATTATCGTATAAACCCAGTTATTGGTCAGTTACGACTTCCTGTAGATAGAAAGTTTAAGCTGGTTAATCGCGAAAGTTATTCTGACCATTCAACGGGTTTTCTTGAAGATCAAACGTCAGTTAACAGTTATTGAAAGCCACTCATTAAATTTACTGAACTGATACTGCAGTTAATGTAACGATCGAGTTAATTTACGAAATTTACTTGCAAAAATTAACTAACAAAATTATAGTTTACAAGAAGTATAATTAGATGAAATGAAGACTAATTAACGTGTCACACAGGTAAATGCAATAAGGTTCACCTTGTAGGTGTTGAGCAGCGGCCGTCCAAAAAGAGACTGCGTGTCACTTTGAGAGAGACGGGGATCGCTTCCAACACCACAGTACAGGTAGTTTGCGCCATCCCACCTTGAACATGCAGATTTCTAACCCCTACTGGCCATAATGGGAATCGTGAGAGCTATACATTTGGACTGAATGAGTAAATCGACTAGAGAGACAGATGAATATATACATAGATATAGGTAGATAGATAGATAGATAGACAGATAGATAGATAGTACAGACAGACAGATAGATGGATAGGTAGGTAGGTGGGTAGGTAGATAGATTGAATGATAGATAGATTGACAGATAGATAGATATATAGATAGATCGTTAGATAGACAGATATAGCTAGATAGATGGATACACACATAGATTGATAGATAGATACATAGATATATAGATAGATACATACATAGATAGATAGATAGATAGATAGATTCACATCTAACGTAACATTGCTAAGATATACATATGGTACAACTGTAATAGCATAATACATATAATTAACGTCGGTATTTAGTTAGTTAAAAACTTGTAAATGCCATTTCGTTCTAATATTGTATGGGCAGTATTTACATCATCAGTATTGGGTATGTATGGCTGTAATTAGACTCTATTGCCGTTGTTATTCCATTCAGAGGTAATTTATATATCATACATAGATTATTTGCCATAGATCAAGACAATATAATTTAATCAGCACTCATAATGTTAATATAGGTAAACAATATTTAAATTTAAATATATTTATTTGTACAAGTCCACTGCGAAAGATAACCATGATAATACCTTATTATTTTAAGTATAAGGTGCATTAGATCCAGAAATTATCCAGAAATACTCAGTTCGTTCCTCTGATGTATTTATATTTGAAGACCATTACGAGATTATCTTTATATATATATATATATATACTATACATGAATGAACGCTGATGTTTCCTTAACTATTCTAACTACTGTTAAAAAGTTCAGTTGGTAGAATCCTGGTCAAATCCTCTTGAATCAAAACCAGGCCATTATAAATTAACTCAATTGAAGTACAGTCAACTTAACTATTACATTTTCCGATTTAACAAGAACCCTCACAATCACCTGGTCTACTTATAATACTACTATTGTTAGAATAACCTTAGAATGGAAGTTCAAATTAAACTTTATAGAGTCGACATGGAGAAGTGGCATCATCTTCGCATCGCGTGCTGGTTGAAAATTTTCACTGGGAGAATTTCAGCCGCTACTTATATGATTCAGCCATTCTTCTGAAAACATCTGTTTCGACTGGCCGGCGACTCGCATGAAAAACACATGTGTGTACATAATCCCGCAGGTGGTCCGTAACGAGCCGTCCCGAATTCATCGCGCTATATGCATTAAGATTGCCATTCCAGATAGCGGAAAAACAACTTTGCTGCTACGAGATAGATATATCTAGTTATACGAACAGATATGTAATTAGATGGAAAGATAGACAGACATATAGTTAGATAGACAGTTAGTAAACAGATAGATTGATAGATAAATGTGTTTGATGACTGCAGAATAGAACTGAATTCTGATTTCAGTGTATCATGATGTCTGATACACGGATATGCAGTTAAATGGATAGGCGGACAGTTACGTTTAGACAGATGGACGTATAGTAAGATGGACAGTTAGGGAACGGATAGATAGACAGGTAGGTAGATATATAGAAATGGTAGATGACTGCAGAATAGATCTGAATTCTATTTGCGTTGGATAGTGATAGCTACACACGAATAGATGGGTAAACAGATAGCTGGGCGGATAGATACATATATGGAAAGTCAGATAGATAATCATCATCTCATCTGGATAGACAGGTACGCAAAAGACAAGACAGATAGGTAGATAAATAGACGCGATAGATGACTACAGAATAAATACGGAATCTCTTTGATTGTAAGGGCGATAGCTACACAGATAGATAGGTAACTAGATAGTTAGGTAGACAGATAGACATATAGTTAGATAGATAGATAGGAAAAAGATAGATAAGTCAGACCCGTAGATGTATAGGCGTGACAGATGACTGCAGACTAGATCTAAAATTCCTATTTCATTGGATGATACAGATGAAATAGATAGCTAGAAAGATATATAGATAGACAGATAGGAAATAGATGGGTAGATAGATATATGTGATATATAACTGCAAAATAGTTATGAATTCCTTCTTCCAGTGGATAATGATAGCTACAGGGATAGACAGATAAACAGATAGTTAGGTAGGAAGATAGAAAAAGATAGATAAGACAGATAAGATAGATGACTGCAGGATAGACCTGACATCTAACTTCATTGGAACACGGAAAGATGGGTAAATAAGCAAGGCAAACAGATATATAGATAGAAAGACAGGCAGATAGACAAGTTGTTAGTTAGACAGATACAAAGATAGTTAGATAAACAGACACGATAGATGATTGCAGAATCTAGATTTTAATTCCACTGGACGATGATAGTTACACGGACGACACGGGTAAATAGATAGCTAGGCACAGACAGATCCATAGATAGAAAGACAGACAGATAGACAGGTAGGAAATAGATAGATAGAGAGATGGGTATGTATGATGCATATGACTGCAGAGTAGATATAGATTCCAATTTCAGTAATGGTCACTACAGGGATAGATTGATAAATAGATAGTTAGGTAGACAGATAGATAGTTAAAAAAAGTAATACGGATAGCTAGGTAGATGTGTAGATAGATACGATAGATGATAGATAAATCTATTTTTACATTGATACGATATCAATTGCTGCGACTCCAATATATGAATGACAAGGATAATTAAGGGACATATTGTAAAAGACGAGACGTATATCAAATGAATGGAACTTTCAGTTTTTCACCGGCTACATTGGCACGTGCCTCGTTTCAAATGGCGTTGGGTTGTTGTTTCCGGTTAAGGGGGGTTCCTTCTATTGTGTATCAAGAGGCGGCACGCTGCGAAAGGGAAACATATCCGCTTAGTTCATACATTTCTTTATTGTCATCGATATTAATACAATCTACTTTCCTCTTCCAGTAATTATATCAACCTTCTGCCTGCCTAATATCCAAATTAATTAATCGACAAGGGAATACTTAACTGATCAAATCAGATTAGACGCGTTAAATCTAACTTTAAACTGGTTGGGTAATAATCAAGACACGCGGTTATGTTATTTCAGTAAAAATACTCAAATCGATTAAAAGACCGCTGACGTAAGTTTGTATCAACCATTAAAAAAACTCATAATAGAACAACAGATATCAAGAAACGCACGTAAAGACTGATACACACTAGTGCTCAGTGATCACAACTAGATAGAGCAAAGAGAAACTATAAAGAAAAGTGTGAAACTATGTGAGTTCTGCAAACAGGACAATTGCGGATCCTCTTCAAGCACTCGTTGCAAATGCACGCGTGGCGACACGGTAGGAGGACTCGAGCCGCTCGTTCGGACCAGCAGATAACGCAGTCGGTCTCTTCGCGAAAGTCTCCCGCTGAAGGATACAGTCTCTGTAACATCAATATAGCAATACGATTTTTAATTCACATTAATTAATTTAATAACAGTGAAATTCCACAAAGTATTGGGGGCAGTAATACTGAATAGGAGATTCAATAGACCTGTAACGTCAAGATTCTCCCAGTGAATAGCTTGAGAAACTGCCCGATGACGGAAGGCGTCGCTCGTTGGTCAGCCGAGAAGGATACTTGCACTAATGTAATGAGGGCTCCCTGAGAAATACCAGAAGATCTGTTTTAGACATCTTATAACCACTGAACAAGAATGTATATAAAGTTTTACTACAGAGCTTGCTTCGTCACAGTGTTCTGGTTTGTCCATGGCCTGGATAACAACAAACGGATAATTGAAGCCGTCATCGGCCTGAAGTTTCTTTGTTACGGTGATTGGTTCCGTGTCACTGCATTCGTACTCAGCTAGGCTAAATGAAATTGCTTGTGTTTACTCTAACTGTATTTGAATAGTGAATTTATATTCTGATCATTGTCATTCTAGTATTAAATTATGTAGATTGTGATTCATAGTACATACCACTTGATGCTGGACGTTGAAGTATCCAGGCTTCTAATATAGTTCATGAATTCATCCCATGGTTTGCTTATAACCTGCTGCAGACTCGGCCACGGCACTTCGGTGAAGACACAAATGGTGTGCCTTACTTGACTTGAGATTTGAATGGTAAGTTTGATATCTGCATGTTAAAGTAAAAGATGACGTTAAGTTGACGTCAACTTTAGGTATTGGACTGTTTAACCATTATCAGAGTTCAGTATGGTAGTTTCTGCAGGTACGATGCTGAACGGGAGCTCGACTTTACTCAGATGCTGTTCTGTGGCAGTGACGGGGACTCGCACCACGGAGCTGAACGACGGCGCGAATTCCATCAGCCTAAATTTCAGTGAATAATTAATAGCTTTTATGATCATTGAATTATCATCAGTAATCTAATTACCTGTACTTCTTTATTACAAACACCATCGTGAAAAGACATATCAAGACGAAAAATATTGTCCCATAACTGGTGACACTCACGAGAAACGCAAGCTGCGAGGCGAAGAACATCATTTAGAAATGTTAACGAAAAATCGTAATTTGATTTAAGGTGAAGAAGGAACAAAACTGGAGGACTTTTTTATTCGTTAATATTCTTGTTGACATTTGATTTAGGGACAACGACTCACGGTAGTCGAATAAACATAAACTTTTAAAACGTCATCTGACGGTCGAAGCGGGAACTACATAGGCCCATGATCAGCATGGCGGATGTAAACAAACATTTCTCTATTCTAAAGAGGGACATTGCCTACGTCTAGGACTTACATGCGTCAAACCCCAAACCAAACCAAACCAAGAGGGACATTTTTATTGTTATTGGATGCTACTGGATAGTATCTGCAGCGAAAAAACAAACAAAAAACCAAATAGATAAATTCTGATTTTAAAGTTAGATTAATGTTAGGTTATAATTCTCAATTAAACTATATAGTCATATACTTCTATTGGAGCAGATTTCCGATGGATTTTGATGCTGATACTCTGCTCGCCCCCTTTAGAAGTCAAGATGTTTCAAAAAACGGATGGCTAATGGTATGGTATTGTGGACGAGATTATTATTCTAATCCGCTTAAAAAGATGTCACTTTCCTTCCTGTTACTGTTAACCATGCTCAACATGGCACCCGAGATTTATCAATATCTGCTTTATGAGTTAGTTGACACAATAATCAGGTGCTTCAAGAACTGCGGAAGCTCGTAAGGATCTAATGAGACTTAATGAGTCATTGACAAGCTTAGAGTTTAAGCGAAACACTAACATCTAACTGAAACGCTGCCGGATGTTTTAAATACAATGTCAAGAATCTAGTTCTCAAATTCTCAGCGCTTTTTCATCCGCAGTGCCAAAGCATAGAAGACTTCGACTGCCAGAGTGCTTTGTCCGCAGTACTGGAACACGTGGAGCATCCGAACTTGGACGAACGAGAAACTCTGTACAGGAGGCCGCCGTTCAGTGCCACAGTCAAGCTCTTGTGGGTGGAAGGAAATCCTGCAGGGTTCTACATTCTTAGAGCAAAAGGTTATTCCGTTTTACTTTCAACTATCCATTTAAAAAATAACCCTAGGAATATTTTGTATGTAAAGGAGAGGGATACAATTACGAAATAACGAGACAAAGCAGAACAGTAATAATAAAGTATATAATTCATAACGAAATAAGTTCGTAAACTAGTTGTAATGACGAACAGAAAGCCAACCACAGCACTATACTTAATTAAGCTTTCCATGTGTTCTAGGTCTTCAGCAGGAGGGATCTTACCTTCATATGCCCATAATGGACGGTATCTTTATCCGCAAACCTTACCGCAGGAAAGGCTGGGCTGCAGCCATGTTGGACGACATCGTCCAAATGTACCCTGCCGGTGATATCGGATTCAGTCAACCCGTTTCCGATTCCATGTGGGCCGTTCTTAAAAGCTACCTGGCAAAGAATCCACGGCATCGACAAAGATTCTGGCTCGTCGAAGGATGCGCCGAAGAAGGCGACCGGCTGAACGTTTGGTTTTCTCTCGCATTACGAAATAAAAGATAGAAATAACTCTTAAAAATCAGTTTCTCTTCGTCTTGTATTTGAAAAAAAGCAAATTACAAATGTCCTTTCCATTCAAAAGATTTCGTCTGCACCGAATTCACAAGTCCTTTACCCAAAATGAGAAAATCCTGGCAAATCGCTTCTAAATTGGGTACTAGTTTCGGTTGCGATTCGGTCGAATCGACACAGCATCCACTGACGTGCGATACTTTAAATTCTGACGGTTGCCAGGCTTTGTCGATCCACATGACTCCAATCAGGAAACCGCCGTAATCATCGTAAAAGAAACGCGCCTTGTCTCCGTACGATTGCCTTAATTCTTCCAGATAGAGTTTAACCGGTTCGAAATCGAGAACGGGCAGCGTTTTCCTGTCCTTGTCGAAGAGCTTGTCTTCGTTCTTGCTCGGTTTCTCATCGAGTGCAAAGAGTCGTTTAGCGACCGCATTCCTCCTCAGATGGATAACGACATCGTAGGGTTCGAGAGGAGGTCGAAAGACTTGTTTGATATCGATTTGGTCCTTGCCGCAGTCTTCCATCAGCATCTTCTCGAGTACTCTGAAGGATTCCCCGGCTAGAATCATGATTCTGGCCAACGCTGCAGGTGTCGGAGCGTATCTCGTGAAAGCGCAGCCAGTTTTATCAAACGGAGTGACCAAGAGAACCGCTGGAAGCTGCGCTCGCTTGCTGCTGATCTCAGTCTCTATGGCCGCTATCTCTTCTCCAGTCAGTCCGTCGTTGAAATTGACTACCAAGGGCAGGTTCTTCCAGTCTCGATTGGCCATCAACTGGAGAAAACGAAGAAATCCGGTCAGAGGATTCGCCGGTCCATTCAAATCGCCCGGCAGAATAGTCAACTTTTGAGCATCGCCGGGAGCAGCATACTGTCCGGCATCGACGAATAACGATGCGACGATGATTTCCACAGCAGTCTCGGGGAAGTAATCGAGCAGCATGTGTGAAGCTATCCAGCGTTTAGCCAACCTCACAGTGGCGCCGAAGGCCGGTTGATCAGCTTGCAGACCGCGCAGGGCTCCGCTCAGCTTGGGTAGAACCACCGTATCTCTTTCCAGTTCCAGTGATTCCTTGTTATCGTGGTACTTGACGATACCATCCTCGACGACTCGCTTCAGAAACGCCGCATCCCTCTGGTAGGCAATGGTTAACTGGAAGGCGTAGTTGTTCTGGACGACGTCGACGTGCGTAGCAAAGACGCGCGTCACCAGATTCCGTTTGCGTAATTCTTCCGACAGTTTCAAGTAGAAGGCTGCTTTGATCCGGCGGACTGCTTCGTAATCGTCGGGCCATTTGCCGCTCGTCTCCAGTGTCAGCAACACTTTCAGCGACGGAAAATAGTTCGGGGTTATTTCTGGCGCCGGAAGCAGGTAGTTGCCCTTCCGCGACAGCGATTTCTGGTTACCCTGCGTCAACTGGGGCAGCGGTGGGAAGACATCAGTATGTCGTAGGGCGGCGGAGATTCCCTGAACTTGGGTAATAGTCAGTGGCAAATCTTCAAGTTTCCTCAGGTTCTTCGATAAGGCATCTAGCGCCTGGACAGCTTTCAGGTTGAACTCTTCCCCAGTTCCGTAATGGGCTTCCTTATTCAGTCGGGGGACGTTCAGGACTGAATCCAGCTGGTCGGCAACGTAAGTTATCTGATTACCTACCAACTTGAAGTTCTTTTGCAGCAGATACGTGACAATACCCCGAGTGAGGAGCCTCTTTTCCTTCAAATTGTGAACGGGCAAATAGACAGCCTCGCAGACCGTCCCGTCCTGGAACCTGCGCAACTGTGATTTTTCGCCCCAGAAGGCCCGAAATTCAGCAGCTTCCGGCTGGTCAGCGAGTGGACCTTTAATCAGGGTGCTCCAAGCCTCGACCGGGTTCAAGACCAACCCAAACACGAGTTCTTTATCTACGGGGAAAGCTTCATTAACCGAACAGGTGGGGTCTTTGAAGCCTCGAACACCTAGTAGCTTGACGCGGTCGCCCAGTCCTTTGTAGAGAACAGCAGCAATCTTCTGGACAGCAGCAGGTGCTGGAGAACCGGCGTAGTCCAGCGCCTCATCCGACGTGTCGACTTGGTTGAAATCGTTGATTCTCAGCACATTGTCGAAAGAAGTAATAAAGGGTTTGCCGATCATGAAGAGACTGTCAAAACTGGTGGAAAAGCCGCGGTTGAGGCAAGCCACCGCAACGCCAGCTTCCCAACGGACCCAGTTGTAAGTCTCGCGGCTCAGTTGGGCGCAGATGTTGAATTCGCCAGTGCTGTTGAGCATAACGACTTCGTAATGTTGGAAAAAGTCGCTGTCGTCGATCGCCGATCCCAAGTTGACCGCTTCTCTGGTCCAGTCCGAACGGGCGAGGTGAAGCAAAACGGTGCGGAACACCTGGTAACTGCTCATGTGAGCTGAAATCTTCCTCGTCTGGATTAAATGAATGACAAACGAGGTTAGAATGAACAAACTGAAACCGCTGTAGCCTCTCTGCAGATCGCGCTGTTTCAGCCAGACCCGCAACAGGTGGCACGCGTCGGTAACATTCTTCAGCGGGGTCAGGACCTCAAGCCTCAGTCTCTCCGTTTCCGACATCATCATGTCGCTCAGAACACTGGCATTGTAATGAGGTGTCGACTTCATACCAGCGTCTTCCTCTTCTTCTGTTTTGCCCGTTTTACCATTCCACCAGTCCAGACGAACAGCGTTCTTCCCCGGCAGAAGTTTCTTGGTCGGAGCGAAACCCGGAGGAGGTACGGGGAGAACGCGAAACGTGCAGTGCCTGCCGATTTTGCCAGACGGAGTTATCAGCAAAGTGGGTCGGGATTTATCTCCCATATGAAGACCATACGAGAGATTTCCAACTAAGTCGGTTTTTTCCTTCAGATGGGCTGCCATATAAGCAAGATAGAGTGCCCGCTTGCAGTGGTAACGGTAATTGAGATGATCGCCATGCTTGAAGCAGTCGCGTGGCATTTGTACTAAGATGTCGACGACTGTATTTGGGCTTCCCGCAAAACCCAGTGGGTAGCTTCCTACGGGCGTGATTTCCTCAGGCTTAACAAAACGGAAAAAAGCTTTTGGGTCCTTTTGTTTCACCGTGAACGGAGACTTTACCAAGAGCTTGTCAAGCCATTTTAAATCGGAAACCTAAAGTACCACAAAGGAACGTATGTTAAAAATTAAGCTCATTTAGGTAATGACAAAATTTACCGCAAAAGAGTCACTGGTTGGGATACTGTTAACAGCAGCGGAGAAGTCGGTGACCCATTTGCTGATGGACTTCTGGTGCTTTTCCTTCAGACGGATCTCACCAAGCATTTCGTCAATCTGTCATTGAAATATCAATGCAAATGTCACGTACTTCCAACTAGAATAACTGGTATTCAGTTTGACGAATCATTGGGAATACTACTAGGGAATAAATTTAGCTTGGCACGATTGCTTTACCTGAAGACGAAGCAAGTTTGAATGGAAGAGGTTCTCAGTCTCTCGCAAGTTGTTAATTTCCTGATTGGTAGGTGGCTTCAGCAAATCTGCTTTACTTAGTTTTGATTGTTTAGCCTGTGGTTCAGCGGCATCCTGTAGGAAAACAGAGTTTTAAGTTTGTGACGCAGGAGACACGACTTGCACAGCTGTACCTCATCAAACGCCCGTTTTCTGTTTGATAGATTCACGTTTTTCGCTTCATCAGTATCTAAGGGAATCTCCTCCATATCATCAAAGCCGTTCTCGTCTTCATCATCTTCGCTTTCTTCGTCATCTTGGTCCTCCTCCTCGTCCTCAGGATCTTCGTCCTCTTGGTCAGCGTCATCGCTCCCCGTGTCCTCCTCGTCAGAGTCAAGTTCTTCTTCGACAATTTCAAATTTCTCTTTTCGCGTCACTGCAGGAGCTTTTCCTTTTTTGACTGGCATTGCCAATTGCATAAATTCAGGTGGATTTTCGTATAAGAGGTGGACACACGTGATTTTCGGATGTCAATTTTCAAAATACCGTCTGCTATTCGAAACTTGCATGCAGGGCTGCCACGTGGATTTAATTATCCATTATACTTCTTATATCTATTACCGTTTGTCTATTTGTTCATTTGTATTCCAATTTTGTAAGTGAAATAGTTATTATGGTATCTTTCAATAGCAAATTATCAATGTTAAGTGTAGTTAATGTAAGTTAGTTTTAATCAAACTTTTGATTCAAAGCTAATTATCCATACCTGTAATACAATGATTTGAGTCATTATTACTTAGTTAAGTTACTGATTATTATGTTTAAAAATTTAACGCCATAATGGTTTAATTAAAAAAATTTGCGGTTATATTAACTTTTTAATAATTGATATTTCATCATGTAATAAGTGGTGAGTACGTAATCATATTAGCCGCCAGGTGGCGTCGCATCGTAGTTAGATGTAAACAAACTTGCAAAACATATGTATGATCCGTATTTTCGACTCGCAGTCGAGAATAAATTACCCAGCTAATTTTGTTTCGTTTTGTCTATATGCAGATCAGATAAAATGTTTTCATTTTGGAAAAAGAGTTCAGCAGCTAGCAACTCAACAAATCAGCAATCCTCCGCAAAACCAATAGTAAAACCCTTTCCTGACATTCAAGACTGTACACCTGCTTGGAAAGATAATGATGTGTGGAAGGTTCCCATGAAAAACCCAAAGACTGAATGCGAATGCCGAGAAATTCAGGATTCAATATTCGGTAAAACTTGTCAATAATCCCACACTGTCAACTCGTTAAATAATGTTTCTTTGTGTAGATCTGATAAAGACGATCAAGGACCCTGAAAAACCTTCAACGTTGGAGGAGTTGAACGTCATCACGGAAGACTCGGTCATGGTACAGCCTCTACCTAACGGCGAGGAGGGCTACCAAGTTCGGGTCGACTTTAACCCGACGGTCCCGCACTGCTCCCTGGCGAGTCTCATAGGCCTCTGCATCAGAAGTAAAATTCAGCGTCATTTTGCTGAACGAATGAAGGTCGACATCGTCATCGCCGAGGGGATGCACAGCACGGAAGAAGAAAGTAAAGTCAATCTTGTTAAATTTCAAAAGTCTTTCAAACTATTACTATTGTATTATTCAGTACATTACTCTATCATCATCGCTTCTGTTATACTATTTTGTTAGTTGACAAATTGATATTCAAAAAACAGATGGTAGAATCAGTTTTTTTCCGTCTTCCAGTCAATAAGCAGATCAACGACAAGGAGCGGGTGGCTGCAGCTCTGGAGAATCCCGCCCTCCGTGATATGGTTGAAACTTGCATCACGGAAAATGAATAAACGTATATATTTATGAGCAGGGTGTATTTTTCTTCTAACCAGGGCCTGCATAACAAAAGTTTTTAGTGGAAAAACTAAAATTCTTTTCAATTCGTAAGTAAAGCGAAAAGCAGCTCAAAAATCTTCAAACTGCTCTTTAAAAAACAAACAAACAAAAAACGTGGTATTCTGAAAGAGATCAACAAAAAATTGGAAAATATTTTGGCTCAGGGGCATCACAGTCTTTGACCAAACTTAGAATAATTTGACTGTTTTAAGGCACCAATCCAGTCTGATTATCACAAATAAATGAAAGAGTATTTTTAGCGTAAATGCCCCGCCCCACTTCTTCAAACTACAGATTCACGGGGCCTCGGCAAAAGTGACCGTCAGCTTGGCTTCGGCATTGTTGTTTTTATCAGCGACTTCCTTAGCTGCGGCCTTTTGACGTTCGGCGGTACACAGCGAGCGGGTACGCGGCCCTCTGCTGTCACGACGTGGGCGCTTTTCCGGGAAGGCCAGGTGCTTGTTCAGCAGCTGGACGAGTTCTTCGAGATCCTCGTCCTCTTTGACGCGCTCCTTCAGGTGGTTCTTGATTCCGGCTTCAGGGTCTTCCGTAAAGAACATCTTTGTGTCTTGGTAAGCGATTCCCGAGTCGACAAGGATGCGGCGGAGAGTCGCGGCTCGACGGCGCTGCTTGCTTCCCTCACGGAACATGTCGGCGAACACCGGGCGCCACTGAGCCTCTTTGAGCAACTCCTCCTTGAACTTGCGCATCTCAGACAGCAGATCGTCGGTCTTCAGCAGCGCCTCCTGCAGAACAGAAAATTCTTATTTCAGATACTTAAGAGTAAATTGAAAATACCATTGAAAATAACCAACATCTTTAAGTTTATCATTTGTAGGATAAGGGTAGTTTAATCAATTTAGATTATACAGTTACTACCAATAGTTTAAATTAGAAAATTGATTAGATCTTAAGGATACTTTGAGTTTTTCGTTCTGCAAATTGTCCCCAGCTGCCTTTGATAAGATGGTGAAGATCGCCTTTGCCCTTTGAAGAGCTGTTTCCAGATGGGTGTTGGGGCCAACGTGTTGTTCAACAAGCGCACGCATGCTCTGGTAGCTCTGTTTCTCATCTTTCACCACAGGCAAAAGTTTACCGGTATTGACGAATCCCACAACTATCTTGTTGAAATCGGTCAGCAGTCGGTAGCGTTCCAAAGCCTGGACGAGTTGAAGCGTCTTGCTATGGCGTTGCTCGAGAAAGGCAACAATGATGCCGTCGTACTCTCCCTTGATCTCGTTGAGCCAGCGGAGCCACTCGTTGAAGGCGGCGACTTCGCTCCTCGTCTTGAGCACCTTGTTTGACTTGATCTCTTTCATGATGCGGTAGCGTCCTGTGTCGATGATGCGCAAGCCGTAGTTGCGGACGCCCGAGGCTCCCAGTTTCCCGTACGGCATGATGTACTCGGAGAATTCTTTGCCGGCCCCGTCAATCTCGGTGTAGCTGCCGAGGTTGACCAGTTCGTCGATCAGCTTGTGGCCAGTGACTCCCGTCTCCCAGGTTACAATCAAGTATTTTTTGTTGACATCGAAGTCGTCAACTGGACCACGTGCGGCCGCATCGTTTTGCGTTTCTTCCAAAGACATGACAACAGATGGAAATCTTGCCTAAACAAAACAAAGAATCATATAAAATAAGAAAAACACACTGTTTTAGACTTAATTTAATGTTAACTCTGTATTGAATTTATTAAATAATAAGACGTATTACTAAAAGGAAGCTTCTCGAAGTCGATATGGCCGATCTAACCCTTTCGATCCTCTTCCTGATATGACAGCAGCGGAAGTTAATTAGGAGCTTAAAAAAAGGCAAAAACTTGCATATGCAGCTCGTAGGGAAAAATCCCTTCCCACCGCAGTTTTTACGCAATTTGACGTCATTTTTGGAATATTTACTTCATAGCTGATTATTGTATTCATACTCGAAATACGAGTGCATTAAACGGGAATAAATTTAGGCGGGAAAAGTTGCGTAAATTCACCTAGCCCATTAAATTTATTGACTGGAAAATGAGGAAAGGAAGTGCACGCGCCCTTTACCATCCATCAAAGAGTAAATGGGCGATAAATGGCCGAGTCATGGCGTCAACCAACTCACCTATGCTGAAAGCTTTTCAACCCTCCTGTATGTAACAACAAACATTAAAATGCCAATTACTGTGATGCCATAACCCAGAAGGGGCTGCAGCAGGGGTGCGAAAAACTGCTGAATTCGCCTCGTTAAAGGCCGTCAAAACGCCCTCCTGTCCCTATCTCTCATAATCGCGTTGTTTTAAGAGTCAAAGGTTTCTGATAGATTGGTAATGTACTTTTTCGTATATTGTTTAAGTGTTAATATGTGTAATTATATGTGATGTACGAGTTAACATATATTCATGCTTCCCTTCAAGCTGTCTATCTATCTATCTATCTATTTATCTATCTATCTATCTATCTATCTATCTAACTATCTATCTATCTATCTATCTATCTATCTATCTATCTATCTATCTATATCTATCCATCTATCTATTTATCTGTCTATCTGTCTATCTATCTGTACGTGGAACTGCAACAACAGTCTTAGTTTAAATTACACAAGTTCTTGAAGAAGTTTTAAAAACATTCAAAAACTGACTTTATGCTGAATGAAGGGTATAGGCAGCAAAATAGTTAATTACGTTAAATGATAATTCTTCAAGTGCTACCTGCTTGAAACTTTAAAGGCAGTCTTGGAGCTTTAGCTTTGCTGCTGGATATGCATTTCTAGTATATGCATATATGAGCAGAATTGTTCACCTCAGCAATCGATAAATAATGGGCGTATGATAGTTCAAACGTGGTCTGCACATCACACGTACACGCATTAATCATTCGCTGTAAATACGCAGCAATCAATGGGAGGTCGGGGCAGGTCTCGCCGAGGAAAAAAAACTTTACACTTACGTCATTTCAGCATCATTATCTGTACCTACATACCAAACCAACCAACTCCCTATCGAATCTATCTATCTATCTATCTATCTATCTATCTATCTATCTATTTTCTCTCTGCTTATCTGCTTATCTATCTGTCTATCTGTCTATCTGTTTATCTGTCTATCTGTCTATCTGTCAATCTGTCAATCTGTCTATCTGTCTATCTGTCTATCTATCTATCTATCTATCTATCTATCCATCGAATCTATCTATCTATCCATCTGTACGTATTTATTGTAGGTAATGGTCAGTAAAAAATAATAGTGCTTTAGATCGACACGATGCGTGAAAGATCACAGACAAAGCTACAGCAGAGTCATGATTTGATTACTACGTGTCTGTTTCATGACAGTTACATGACAGTATAGTGTCAAAGGGATAAAATGTTGCGCATTTAACCAAGTCTCACCGTATAAAGTCTGTTAAACATTTCACCGAAGTTTCCAATAAAAACTCTTCCTGGTCTAACCATACAATACATAGCAAATATGATTAAAGTATCGCATTCGACACAGGTTGAACTTCAGGCCTGACAAAAATTCTGCTGGAATAGTGCAAGTTCGTAGCAGTACACGCATCCATATGAGAGCCAATAGAAGTATTTTTTCTATACAAAGAATTTTCGAGGTATCTATTCCTTCATTCAAGTATCATGATACTAACACGATGACTACCATTCACTACCATCACGAGTATAGTTGTTACAGCCATTGATAAAACTATCAATGCTTCGAACTAACATGATTTTATCATTAGATTGCCAACTATTTAACGAAACACAAGTGGAATAGATTATCATTCAGCGTCAAAACTATTTCTTAAAGTAAGTTTAC
>JAIQCU010001139.1:0-26091 GCA_022114935.1 Leptestheria dahalacensis | reverse complement strand
ATCTATCTATCTATCTATCTATCTATCTATCTATCTATCCATCCATCTATCTATCTCCCTATCTATCTACCTGTCTATCTATCGATCTATCTATCTATCTATCAGCCACACCAGCAGTATGAACCAGCAGTTCTCCATAGCAGGCAGATGGTTAGCAGTTGATCGTTCAGCACTGGGTTATAATCCGTCGATTTGCTGGTCATTCTTCTATAGGCCTATAGTTTTCTATAAGCTTCTCCAGGCTCGATGACTCGGGCGGATATACTTTGATGATGATGAACGATTGCGTCATGGAGAGGGCCTTTCCTTTAGTCTTTCATTGTTCTTCTCCTTTGATTCTTGTATGACAAAAGAACCAACAGAATAACCGCTCTGGAGCAAAACAAATCCATAGCAGGCCTCTTTTATTGTAAACTGTTCGTCTTTGTTATTCAGTTAAATTCTAATTCAGTTCAGTTTAAGTACCTTAACGATTCAAATGTTCACAAAGTCAATTAAGTTGAGAAACAGGTCATCAATCTCTTATATCGAACATATACAATCGAAGGTAACGAATAATTATACAACAAGTTAATTAAACTAATTGAGTTAACTTTGAACCTTTGATTAGACGAAGGGGCCTGACGTGATAACATACAGAAGAGACAGCTATTCTTTCACCGGTCAATGTTTATTGTGGTTTTCGCCACGGCGCCTGTTTCGCTGCCGTCCACCGACAGATCTCGAGGCGGCTATTAGTTTATAGTTTATAGTCAATTAACTTGATCTAATTATTTGTAATTAACATCTGAGCATGAATGGTAATCTTAAATCTTGATTTAACTTAAAATTTGAATAACTTATAAATATAGTATTAGAAAGGGCATATTGAGGAGGATTGCGGTCGTTCCTTTTCCACTAGGGGGGGGGGGGNATCGCAGTCGCTAAAAGCCCCGGCCGTGGACATCCACAAAACCCACAAGACATTTCTTATTTCTTCACCCTCCACCCCGCCTGCGGAGACCTGATGGAACAAGTTTGCCACCCAAACCCTGCGGCCCTGTCGTTTTTGAACAAACCTCGGTCATTAAAAATCCCCCCCCCCGCATAAAACACGGCCGACTTGTCAACGAGTCGCTGATTAATCTGATATCGATTGAAGTTGGGTTTGATTTGATATTGAGAAGCTATCGGTTTAATAGGGAATTTGAAAACCGTTTGGATGTAACTTTTTTAGTTACAGAACAAACAAGCTAACAAACAAACAAGCAAAGTAATGAAACCAACCATAGAAACTTACGAATCAACGGATGTTCCGAACAAACAATGAAGATAAAGAAACAAACAATCTAATTATGAGATGAAACAAAGAAAAAAAGAACATGCAAGGATTTGTTTCTCATATCGATGCATAGAAACAACCAAACAAACAACCAGGCAAACAGACACTTGAGCAACAAACAATGGCGAGAAACAAACAAACAATCATACGAGCAAACTACATTTCAAATTATTCGACGAACAGTCAGAAGCACAGTAAACAAACAAACAATCAAGCATTTCAACAAACAAACACTCAATCAATAAAAACACTACAACTATACCAACCAGACCGACCTTTTAACAAACAATCAAGAGAAACAAACTAACCTTCAAAACTTTCAACGAACTATCAGAAACAGAGTAAACAAACAAACAATCAAACATTTCAACAAACAAACAATGACGAGCAACAAACAAACTATTCATAAAATCACATACCAAGTTATTAAATTTCATCAAAAAAATTTAATTTAAACAAAAGTGGAGTGTAGATTCTATAAGAACATAGATAAATAAAAAATGATATAGAAATAAGAATGTGTAGCCCATTCATTTAGTGGATCCGACGTTTGCGATCTGTCTTGCATTGGCCTGAGCAACGCCATAGGAACACCTGGCTGGTCGGCTCACGCATTCATCTTCCCACTTTTACGACGCCCCAAAATAAAATTCCACACATTACTTGGATTTTTCACTGCAGTTCAACAAGAGTGGAACAACAAGCTGTTTGCCCCCCCTTTACTCCTCGTCCGTCTATCTATATCAAGTTTAAATTAGCAACACGTTTTTTGGCAAGCTTCAGTGGTTGTTTGGTTCGTTTTGTTTGTTTGTTAGTTGATTGGTTTGGTTGTTTGCTTGGATGGTTTTGCTTACTTGTTTATTGGTTTGTTTGTTTGTTCGTTGATTGGTTTGGTTGTTCAGTTGGTTGGTTTTTGTTTGTGTCTTTGTTTGATCTATTTGTTTGTTGATTAACTAGTTTGTTGGTTGGTTGGTTTTGCTAGTTCGTTGATTGAACTAGTTGTTTGGTTGTTTGTTGGTTGGTTCATTTTGTTTGTTTGTTGATTTGTTTGGCTGTTTTTTTCAGTTTGTGTCTTTGTTTGATCTATTTGTTTGTTGTTTGACTAGTTTGTTTGTTTGTTCGTTGGTTGGCTTGTTATTTGTTTGTTTGTAGTGAGAGACTACTTTAGCTATTCTAGGATATAGTAGAGAAAGGGAAGGGTGGCACATCAAACAAGCAAAGTAATGAACAAACAATTGAATTAGTGAACGCTAAACAAGGGTAAGATCGTTTAAACAAACAACCGAGCAAACAAACGAACAAACAATGAAGAAGCACAAACACAGTAACAATTCTACAGTCAATAGATACTGGAACAAACAAACAAACAAAACGCAGAAGCCACAAACAACCAAAACAACAACCAAACAAAAGCCTTTCTTTCAAATGCCGGCGAACAAGCAAGAACATGCCTCCTAGGAATGAAATAAACGAACAAACAAACAATTAACTTTCAAAAAGCATATCACAGAAAGAGACGATGAATCAGCAGTCACTCAAACAAACAAAGAAGAGAAACAACCAAAAAAACAATCAACCAACAAACAAACAAGTAAACAATCACGCCAGGCATATATTAGGTTAGCCAAGCATTCAATCCATAAACAAACAATGACGAGGAACAAACAAACAATCAAACAAACAAGTTGACAATCATGCAAGACATGTACAGGCAAGCCAAGCATTCAACCCACATACAATGACGAGGAACAAACAAACAATCAAACCAATCAACCAAAAAACAAACAAGAAAACCAACAATCGTCTAAAGCATTTGACGAGCAATCAAAATGTTGATCCCCGCTAATAAAAAAAGCACAAACAAACAAACAAAGGTTCAGACAAGCCAAAAGCATTCAGCCTCTACAGAAACCAACTATCAAACGCGAGATCGAAACAACCCAACATTCAACAAACAAACAACGACAAACAAACAATCCTTTGAAAACCCCCGTCTTCATGTCAACTGCTGACTAGTTGAATAAATAAAACGAAAAAATAAATAAATAAACAGAGATGGTGTAAGGGGCGCAAAGGTAAATTGGTTCAAAGCAGGTGGATCTTGTTAATGGCTATTGTTGAGTAGCAGTTAAGTTGTGCGTGAGATGGAGAAAAGAGCCGTTTCGGGTCGTAAAATGCAAGGGCCCCCCCTGCGTGCGCTCAATTGTCCATCGTCGATGGGCACCACCAAAGAGGCACAGCTTCATTCCCTTGTCAGCTCAAAGCAAACAGTCATCAGCGTCTCGACGATGGGGGGCCCCTTTTTACCATTCGCCCCTTGGCACTAAACAAGCTCTGTATACGATCAAACACTACTGTAAGGACATCTTAATCGCCCACTGGAGCACTACTGAATTCCGTAGTCATGTAGATTGCACGTCTCTATAAGGCGGCAGGTGAATGAACAAGCAAATGAACGAACAAGCAAACATCGGATATACCCAAAGTACAATGTAAGACTAAGAATAACAATAAAACTAATGAAGAATAAGATGGACTCGGATGGATAATTGAAAATCTTGCAAAAGAAGCGGGGCGCNCCGGCGCGTTTCCCCCCCCCCCCCAAAAAAAAAAAGTCTCGTGCTGAGTTGACCAACAGAGAAAAGAAAGATGTTGTTCCACCTCCGCAGCATGTCTTCTCGACAAGTTCATTTTCCTGCGCACCAGTTTTAACCTTGAAGACCTTCCTTTTTTGAACCGCATTCTAATTTTCAACGACGAAATGTCCAACTGTCGGAAATCTGACGAGTTGCGTAACTGTGTTCAGGGAACAAGCAAACAGAAGACAAGCAACAAACAAACATAAATCTGGTCTGATTTCTGTCCTATCTGTTAACACTTGGTCAGCTGGGTAAACTCTGTTCAAGGAACAAGCAAACAAGAAACGAGCAGCAAACAAACATAAATCTTGTCTGAATTTTCTGTCTATATGAAAACTTGAAGAATTGCGCAACTCTGTTCGAGGAACAAGCAAACCTGAAACGAGCATCAAACAAACACATATCTGGTCTGATTTCTATCGTGTGTTGTTAAAATTTAAATAGTGGTAGAATTTTTGTTTGAGGAACAAGCAAACTAGAAAAAAGCAGCAAACAAACATAAATCTTGACTTATATTTCTGTCCTGCCTGTTCAAACTTGAGGAGTTGCGCAACTCTGCTCGAGGAACAAGCAAACCTGAAATGAGCATCAAACAAACACATATCTGGTCTGATTTCTATCCTGTGTGTTAAAATTTAAATAGTGGTGGAATTTTTGTTTGAGGAACAAGCAAACCAGAAAGGAGCAACAAACAACCACAAATCTTGTCTGATACTTCTGTCCTTTCCGTTAAAACTTGAAGAGTTGCGTAAAGTTGCGTAACTATGTTCAAGGAACAAGCAAACAAAAGAAAAGCAGCAAACAAACATAAATATCTTGTCTGATTTCTGTTCTGTGTATTTTAAAACTTGGACAATGTGTAGTTTTTGTTTGAGGAACAAGCAAACCAGTGAACAAACAGATAAGCACAAACAAACAAGCAAAACGTTCGGCAAGAACCACGTAAATATTAACAGACAAGAAGGAACAAACAAACAATCAAACTAGTGGTCGGACAAACAAACATTTTATTCCGCTCAACAAACAACGCAGTGAAAAGAAGCACAGGAATGAAACAAACAAACAAAATGTAGTAAAAAGCAACAAACAACGGTAACAATGAAAGAAGCAAACGAGCAGACAAACGAACAAAGCTGACAAACCAACAACTAAGGTGGCTAATACGCACATATTGTAGCAAGAAAGAGAAGAGATATGCACACAGGCACGAACAAACAACCAAGCAAACACTATTAACCAAAGACAACAAACAAACAAAATCTATTAACGAATAAACTGAATCAGAAACCAAGACAACAAACAAACAAATATCCCTAACAGACAAGGATGGCATAAATCAAACCAGCAAACAAACCAAACCAGCAAACAAACAATCAAACGGAAAGATCCCCAAACAACCAAACATGAGTACAACATACAATCCATACAAGTATAAACAAAACAACAAACAAGACACTTCACATCTGCAATCAATCAATCAAATAAACAGACAATCCTTGTAAACAAACCATAGTTTATTACTTCATCAGATATTAGGATCTAGATAATTAAGTTAACTCTTATAGTTTAATTTAAAGCCAATAAGGAAAGGAGGAAAAAAGTAATTTGAAAATACCTTCCGCTGTTGGTAGTTTTCCGATATCGTGTTACATCACGCGGTAAGCTGTAACGGTAAAGGATATCGCGTCGACACAGGCCAACCTTACAAGTTTTCACCAATATTGAATTACCAGTTTGAGGATATAACACACAGCACGTCGCACTACGGAATGAATTCATTCTTTACAACTTGGATTTTTCAACATCGACTTCCTAGTTGACTTTATTGTTACAAATCGAGTTGCATTACCAGTATGCTATACAGCTCCTTTTCGTGTTGAACTTCTATTCAGTGTTGGTATCTTGGTTGTTTGTCGGCTTTGTAATTGTTTGTGTCGACTTTAATGGTTACCCGACTTGTTGAACTCTCGGTAGACTGTTTAAGAAAGCAAAAATATGTTCCAGTGAAAACTCGACTTACAACTCGATTCTGTTCGATACGACTTCAACTTGGCTAGTCGCGAGAGGTACATTTTGAATTAAATGGTTTTCCAGTCGGGGTCGTCAAGTCGAATGGGTTAAAAGTTGAGTTGAGTTGATTTCAAACTAACTTGAGTCGATTTGAACTACATAGAGTTGAATTGAATGACTATGTAGGAAAAGGAGTCGAGTTGTGATAAACACAGTTGGATTTGATTGAATTAAGTTAAGTTGAATTGGTTGAGTTAAATTGAGTTGAGTTATTTTGATTGGAAAAGTGCCGAGTCTTGTTTATTAGAGGTTTAAGCCAAGTTGGGCCAAGTTATGTTGATTCAAGTGTGATAGTCGAGTTGGGTTGAGTCGACTCAGTTGGCAAAGACTTCAGCTAGGTAGAACAAAGTCGGGTTGGCCTAGTGAATTGACGTTGATCTACTAAATGTTATGAGTTGCTGAACTGCCGATTTCAGTAGAGTCGAGTTGAATTGAGTCGAGTCGTTTTGGGTGTCAGCCCATCAGTAACCGTCAAATCCGACTTTTCAAATCCAATTTCACTGAAAGTAGTCAGCTTCTAATAATCCAATCCAACTATCCCAACTATCCCAACCCAATTCGGAAAATCTTTATTGTCTCAAAAATCGATTCAGTTCTTCAAAGTCGTCTTTTAAGTCATCTTTCCTTCCCTTACTTACCTTCGAGCTGCCGGGCGACAAGGGACGTCCTAACGTACATCGCCTTTAAAAAAAACTATAAAAGAGAGAAAAAGCAACAAGTTTGAAAAAACTATAAAAATGCCAATATTTATTTTGTAAAGTTGGCTTGAGAGTTGCACGACGGGAAATTGGGTATCCGTGATGAGTTTCAGTGAACACCTGGTGTTTGGTCGGCATTTTTTGGGGTGTGCATATACGACCTCCTACATTGTTTTTCGGGGTGGCCGCCATCGTCCATTTCTCTTCTTTATTATTATTTTTTTGGGTAATATTTATTTTCTAATTTTTTCCCGCGCTTTTTTAGTCTAACATTCAAAAGCGATATTCCTATTGGCTAATCGTTTAAACGCATTAGTGAGAAAAGCGCGCGAATTTGAAAACGGCGGGAAATTGAAAAACGCGCGGGAATTTAAAAAGGCGGGAAATTTGAAAAAAAGCGCGGGAAATTAATCCACTGGCGGCAAATTCAAACCTGGCGATTATAAAGCGCCGTGTGTTGTATAATTAAAATAGCCGGTTCTTCTTTTTTGTTTTTTTATATATTTAAATCTAAATTAGAATCTTATTAGGAGAAGATGTTTGATGATACAAGTCAGTTAATTGGTACGTTGTTGTCTGCTATTTATTTTCAGGAAGGTCATGTCCAGTGCCGGATGGCTTATACGTGTCCCAGCACGCAAGGCTGTTACTTGAGGCTGAACGAGAAGACCGACAAGTGCTGCGATGTTTGTAAAGGTAACACACTCTTTTGTTTATTTATATTTTTAAATAATAAATAAATAAATAAATTGCTATAGCCGTTTAAAAGTCTCTGTACACGCACACGCACACGACACCTTGTTTCTATATACCGAAAGATGTTTAATTAAAAAAGGGAAAAGTACGTTGGCGCGGGGGGGGGGGGGCGGGGGACCGTGAAAACAAGGCATTTTTCATGCGCGCTTTTCCACCGGCGTGTTTATCAAGAATGAAACACCTGACGCGCTTAAATATTTTCCCAACAAATTGCTTTCCATAATGTTGGTTTTTTTCCCAACAAGGCGGGGTATTTAATATCGGTGAGCGAGGGTTTTAATTATAACAGGAGTAATATCTTGATAATGAGTGGTTTGGTAAATATAGAGTGTCAAAGTTGCCGTGTGTGTTTATAAGTCGACTTTTTAGCGACCGAGTGTGGAATGTTACTTGTTGGGTTGTTTTGGTTGGATTGGTAGGGGGAGTTTGTTGTTTGTTTGTTTGGTCGTTTAGAATGTTTGTTTGGTTCTTTGTTTGTTTGTTTGTTTGTAAGTCTATATGATTCGTTTGTTTGTTCCGAGGGGTTCGCTACTGTGTTTAAGGTGTTACGTATAGTCGGGAATCATTGCGTGATTCTTGACGTCATTCCCCTCGTTCGGACGGTCAGTGTCCGGTGATTCTTGGTGATTTGCTTCTTCGTTGACTTGTTTGTTCATTCGTTTGGTTGCTGTCCTGTTTTAGCTACTTTGCTTGTTCGTTTCATTAGATTGTTTCCACTCTTGTTTGTTTGTTGTTAGGACTAGAATCTTCTGTTATTTTCGTGTTTTGTTTGTTTCTCAATAACATGCTTATTCTTTTATTTGCCAGGCAAATCCTCTTCTTTAATTGATGTGTTTGTTCGTTGATTTTGTTTGTTCCTTCTACTTGGTTTGCTTTCCTACTTGCTAGTTTGATACAATTCCTTTATCTCTCTGCTTGTTTACTTGTTTACCAACTTGTTTGTTCGTCAAATTGTTTGCTCGTTCAATGTCCTGTTATAGCTACTTTGCTTGTTCGTTTCGTTGGGTTGTTCCAACTCTTGTTTGTTTGTTGTTCGGACTAGAATCTTCTCTTTTATATCCGTATTGTGTTTGTTTCTCAATAACAAGCTTTTTCTTCTATTTGCCAGTCGAATCCTCTTCTTTAAATGATGTGTTTGTTCGCTGATTTTGTTTGTTCCTTCTACTTGGTTTGCTATTCTACTTCCTAGTTTGATCAAATTCCTTTATCTGTCTGCCTGTCTACTTGTTTACCAACTTGTTTGTTTGTTAATTTGTTTGTTTACACAGATGGATAATAGATAGGTGGGCAAATAGAGAGAGAGGGAGAGAGTGAGGGGACGACTCGTAGGTAGAACTAATCGGATGAAAGGCGCTTTATATACAAGAGCCGTGATTACAGCCTCTTGGCCCCAAATGCACTTTGAGAAAAGCTTTTCGTGTGGGAAGCTCTTATTGTTACCTGGTCCTAAAAACAAACAATTGATGCAAAGCCCCTTCATCTATAAAACAACTCACGCCATATTTGGCCCCGAGCTAAATGCCACTTTAACATCCAAAACTCTTTTCGGCCCTGTAGAAGCACGCCGCAGTGTAACCAATTTAGATATATCTGTCTAGCTAACTGTCTATCTATCTGTCTATCCATCTATTTATCTATTTGAATATCTGTCTATCTATCTATCTTTCTATCTGTTTATTATTCCATCTATTTATTTATCTATCTATATACATGTCTACCTATTTCGAATTCCAGCTGTCTGTCTATATCTGTCTGTCTCTATCTGTTTGTTTATTCTGTCTATCTATCTATCTATCTATCTATCTACCTATCTATCTGTCTATCTTTCTATCTTTCTATCTTTCTATCTGTCTAGCTATATATCTACCTACCTGTCTATTTGTTTATTTGTCTATCTGTCTGCCTATTTATCTATCTATCCATCTATCTATATAACTATCTACCTATTTAGAATTATATTTGTCTATCTTATATTTGTCTGTCTCTATCTGTTTGTTTATTATTCTGTATATTCTATCTATATCTATCTATGTATCTATATAGATATCTATCTCTCTATCTGTCTACCTGTCTATCTATCTGACTGTCTATCTGTCGACCTGCTTATCTGTCTATCTTTCTGCCTACCCTACCTATCTACCTATCTCTCTGTCTCTCTGTCTATCTGCCTATCTCTCTAGCTATCTACCTGTTTATATGTCTATCTGTCTATCTATTTTTTTGTCTATCTATCTATCTACCTTTTTATATATCTATCCGTCTATCTCCACATTTCAGCGTCATCTTTCGTGTCGTCTGCTTTCCATTCTACACGATTCCCTCCAAATTAGACTCACCTTTTTTTTTGCACCGCAAGAGCTTACCGCACGCAACTCCAGGAAGATAACTTAATCACAATGCATTTCTTAAAAGTATACAGGACTTATGCATTTCAAAAGCGTCCGCCATCTTGACGGCGTGACGATCAGGTAAATGCAAAGGATCGTGCAAAAACGGCCGGGAGATGATTCCGTTGTAGTTGATTTCAGTATACTGAAAGGTTATATGAGAATTGCGTTACTTTGTTCAGCTACATCAAGAGAAATCCAGTTTGGTGATGAAAGTCTGAGGGAAAGTCACGTGACGATGACGTCATAATCCATATAAGCCCTGCACAACTGTTCAAGTTGATACAAAATTTAGTAATCAGAGTATTAAGAATGCGAGAACAACTGAACTACACTTAATTCAGTTGTTAAAATCATACTACTAACCGCAAAGTCAATCCAGACTCAGTATTTCGTATTCTGATATAATTCATGGTTTCAACTTCAGCTTAATTGAAAGGCAAGCTCTAAATACGAAATGGAAACTTGTGTTTAACCTCAAAAGAATGCGACGAACAGAGAGCTAAACCGCGAAGGCTTATTTGCTTCTTCAGTACAGAAATAAATCATCAGGCCCCTCTTTTTTCAGACTGGCGGGTTTTTCAAACGAGAAGCGGAAACTGAAACGTAGCATTATGCAAAACCACCGTCAACCCGACACAGAAAATGACTCGTCTGAAAACTAAATGTTTCGTCGGCTCTAACAATACTGGGAGGACTTAAAAATTCAATGTCAACTTTCGGCTTTTCACGTTAATGACAGACTGTAAGAGACTGTCTTAAAGTTGTGCATCAAGGAATTCCACCAGTTGAAACTATGGGCTGGGCTGTTCCCTTTTTTCCCCTCTTTTTCTACCTTCCCTTCTTCCACGAGCCGCCATTTTGAGAGCCTTGATGTAGTCATCAAAAGCCGCCTCTCGGCCCCACGCATTTTCCCAAACTCTTATATAGTCCCCATCTCCTATTGGTTTTAAATGACACCAATTTGCTAGCCAAACAGAGACCTCCCTCTTTCCCACCAAATTTGTTTCCAGAAAAAAAAGAAAGAAAAGAGGAAAAGGGATTGAGAAACCGTTACAGGTAGACGGGAACATTTGAATTTTCCCGCGCGCGCGAAAATCGAACCGTTATAAAAAGGGAGTCCTAAGTGGCGGCAAATTTCTAAACTTTGGGATTTTATTTTGGCTAAACCAACAAACCGAATTGAACGAAACTCTAGTTTTGCCTTAAGAACTACTAGGCCTACACCCTGTATTTTTTTGGTAGCTATATCTTTGAAAGTCTAGGAGCAATAAGCAATCAACTTTTCCCCAACAAGAACCCTTTTTCGTTGCTCTCTAGACTGTCTCTGATAAATGTCATTCTAGAAATTATCTTTCATTGTGACTAAAAGAGTATTTATACAAATTGTTGATACATTTGACAGGTTGCACCTATAACGGAACCCAGTATAGTAGCGGTACGGAATGGAGCGATCCTGACGATCCTTGTCAGGTGCTGAGCTGCCAGGCTGGAATTGTGACCAAGTCGTCGACGACGTGTCATCCGCAGTGCGAACATCCGCTGCCGCCCAGACAAGGAGAATGCTGTCCAAGATGCAAAGGTAATTTTAGAAAAGTCTAAACATATTTGTATGAAAATAATTTTAAAAAATCTTTATTTAATAAAATAAAATAGTATTAAATTAGAAGTTATTTTTTAAGATATTGGAAACGCCATTTACATTAAGTGTAAGGAAAAATAACACAATGGAAGTATACAAATTCAAATTAAACGAACCGGCAACACTGTACTGCATTGCCCGCTCCATGCTTTTCCCTAGCAGCCGAACTTAATAGCTATTTTTAATCTAGTTTTTTTGCAACAGCTGTAATTGACGTGAATAATTAAAAATATAGATTGGTTGTTGTCCTTTAGTATAATCTTATACGTGCTGATTTAGTTGCATAAAACAATAAGAGAAACTGGCAATAACGCAGCTGTTTCTCAGTTATGTTGTAAGCCTAGCAGACGAACTTCTGTTCACAAGTGTTTACCAACACACTCTCTTTTAAACCAGAAACCTGAAATGTGAAAAAAAAATCCTCTTTGTTCATCGAATGTGGGTTACGTAAGTGTATACTGGTATGTTTATAATCTCTTTGTCGAGTAAGAATAACAAAGGCCAGGTTTTGAGAAGTAAACAAGAGGCAGTGGCGGGCGGGCGATTCTCACACAGTGCCGATGAACGTTTGAGTAGACGCAGAAACAGACCCCTTCATTAAAAATGCACCAGGGATTCGTGCTGACACAAAGCAGATACTGCACACCAGCGGGCCTCCACCCCGTATTAGACCGGGCACACCGAGTCGACCTCCAGAAGACTCGCGCAGACAATCGTTATGATGGCAGATTCACTTTATAATAACGGACGGTGTGAATCTCTCCGTGTCACTGTCTCGCACTTGTGCGAAGAATGCCCGTCGAGCCGATGTAGACGTACCTCACTTTTTACACTTGATGGATAGCCAAAACTCGAGAACTGATCCATCAGTATTCCGGGCGACGACTCCTCATCCCGACGGATTGACGGCACGTGTGCAAATGCAGATGCACTATTTCAAGTGAACTTATGTAAACTTGTAAGAAGCACAAGAGACACGAATTATAGAAAACCTCTTCATTGTTTAAAACTCTATTTCAGTAGTTAAAACAAAGAAGAGATTTTTTTTTCCAGCCGTATGATTTTTTCAAAAACTAATTGCTTCCGGATTCCTTGAAGCGTGTATAGACATGTGGTCATTGAAATTCAGACAACGTCCCCAGCTGAGAGACAGGGGAAGATTATTTCGGGAAAAAAAGAGTAATACATTCCGATTTGTCTTGTACAAAGAAATTTTCACTTGAAGGTGAAAAATCCAACATATTGAAAAAGAAGGAAGTTGAAAAAAATGAAGCTGTTAAATTAATTTTATTATTTTATACAAATGAATTTCTAGGCTGTTTATTGGACGGGAAATTTCTAGAAGAAGGCCAATCAGCATCCAGTGCGAACGATCCGTGTATTCAATGCCGTTGCAACAAGGGCACTTTAATCTGCTTGAGAAAATCGTGTCCGGTTCTTTCGTGTCCGGCTACCAAGGCTATTCTTAAACCAGGATCTTGCTGTCCGGAATGCCAGGGTATTGAACCTGTTTACCAATTTGTTCCTGTGCAAATTTCATTAATTACTTTGTGCCGGCACGTGTTTTAGCAGGCAAACGAAAAGTGCCGGAACCACGCGGACGTTGTTTACTCGGCGACAAGTCATATTCGAGCGGCTCCTCTTACAAACCGGACGCCTGTACCAACTGCACTTGCATCAACGGGACGAGTATCTGCAATCGGGCACTGTGTCCGCCCGTACCGGACTGTCCGCAACAGAGGATCAGCAACGGCATCGTCTTGAACGGGCGAGTCGACGGTGCCGATCCGTGCTGCCCCAAGTGCCGGACGCGTTACAGTGCCGTCATGCCGAAAACGATGGAATTAGCGCCCACTGACCTGGCAGCTATGCGGCCTTTAACCTGCTCCTACCGCGGCACCATCTATCAAGTATGTCCTTATAACCTCAATCGACAACAGACAAACACACAGGCTGGTCGCACCAGGCCGTTATAAACAAACTGTCCGCTGCTACATGCCAGAATATAAATATTAATGCCCCTTAGAGATGACGTTGCCAAGGTGCAGCTTTTATACGTAAGCAGCGCCATCTAATGGCCATGTATCGAAATATTTAAAAAAACGCCATCTAGCGAGGGCAACTGAAACTTACTGATTGCTAAGGGGAAAGACGATTTAGGTTATTAGTTATCGGAGCCTCAGCGTATCACTTGAGAATTGGATCTGTAACTCGAGGCCATATTGGAGGTTTTAATGAGCCAGTAGAAAGTTGTCAAGTCACTAGATCCAAGGGGGTCGTCGGGTTCGATTCATGTATTGGGATCAAGTAGCCGCCATATTAGGTCCTCTGTAAAAGGATCTGTGTTAAATGACCCGTATTGCTACTTCCTTCTAATCTCATTTGGTCCGATCAGTATAATTACAAGTTAGTAGTTATAACTAATTTACTTAACACACCAGTGCTATACAAATTAGTTCAAAGAGGTTATGAGATTCAAACGGATATTTGCTAATGGCTGTTCCAAATGGACTTGCAGAACGGGTCAAAATGGTCGCTGGATCCGTGCACTCAGTGCGAGTGCGTCCTGGGCGAAGTGCGCTGTTCAGTGCAGCAGTGCCCCGTGTACCGCACCAAAGAAGAATCTCTCAAAGCGTCGGCCAACAAGTCTAAACTGCGCTTCGCCTCACCGGCCTTCAACAATATTCCGGCCAGCGCCTGTCCTCCGGGTCACCATCCGGTCAAAGAGCCCGGCCAGTGTTGTCCCAAATGCGTAGAAGGTAAACCATTGCCATGTCTTTGCAACATTCAAATCACTTGCATTTTCTTTAAACCATTACGTAACGGCGCCACCTGTTGGCAGCTGTTGGAACTGTAATTACATTATGACGTCATGTCACGTGATACCTGATAACGCTCAGTGCGAATGCTATATACAAGTTGATACTGTTTTACGGTTTACATTACAGATGATGCATTTGGCATGGAAAGGTTGAAGATTCAGCTGTTGGCCATACCGTCAACATGGCGGACACACTGACTGTGCACAAGCCCCATAAGTTGTAATGTTTCTATGGTTTACAGATGATGCGGTGTGCACTGTGTTTGGAGATCCTCACTACCGAACGTTTGATGGCCGCGTATTCAACTACCAAGGCGCTTGCAAGTACCTCCTCACTTCGGACTGCAAGAACAATACTTTCTCGGTGCGAGTCACCAACGATGCCCGGACCAGTCGTTCCTTTTCCTGGACCAAGACTGTCACTTTGATGGTATTCAACAATGAGTTTAGTAGTAACTTTTGTGGATTTTTTTACATACCTCATTTGGCTGACAGATCGAAGGATTGAAAGTAACTCTCGGACAGCACATGAAGGTGAAAGTAAACCACAAGAAGGTATCGCTGCCTTTCGTCAGTCTCGGCGTGTTTTCCATCGTTCAAGAAGGCTACAGTGTCGTGGTCCGGACAAATATCGGTAATGTTGTATACAGTACGCGTTCACAAACAGTTAACTGACTATGTTGTGT
Organism: Leptestheria dahalacensis; assembly: GCA_022114935.1. NCBI lineage: Eukaryota > Metazoa > Arthropoda > Branchiopoda > Diplostraca > Leptestheriidae > Leptestheria > Leptestheria dahalacensis. The sequence goes on along the minus strand of JAIQCU010001139.1, from coordinate 11,071 downwards.
ATTAGGTGTGAAGCTACTCTGGGACGGAGAGAGCTTTCTCGAAGTCACAGTCCCACCCGTGTACAAGGGACGTCTGTGCGGACTGTGTGGAAACTACAACGGCAAGCGGTACGACGATCTGCGTTTGAAAAACGGACAGCTGGCCAAGTCGATACAACAGTTTGGAGCCTCGTGGAAGGTCGGCGGGATCAAATCCTGTTCTCGACCCGATCCGCCGCCTACTGCGACCAGTGTAAGTTGGCAGCCCTTAGTCATAAGTTTCTTGATTTGACCTCTACTTAAACGTCTTAATGAACTTCTGACCTGCAGAGTCGAACTTTGAGTTCAAGTAAAAGCAGCGCAGAACCGTCTTGTCAGCGGGAATGGGACACGAGGATCCGCGCTGTGCGAGAATGTAACGCCCTGAAATCGCTCATGTTTTCAGGATGTCACAAGAAAGTCAGTCCAGTTAGGTTCTTCAAGTAAGTTTGACAACATACTGACTTTATGAATCCTTTCAAAACTTAACCAATCTTTTCAATTTCGATGTTAGATCCTGCTTACTAGACATGTGCGAGTGTCCTCCCGAGAGGCAGTGCTACTGCGAAGCTCTGACAGCCTACTCGCACGAGTGCGGTCGTCAAGGTATCGATGTTGATCCCAGGTGGCGAGAAATGACTGCATGCATAGGTCATCATGCATTACTATCTCACAACAGTCATCATCCCAAGTCACCGTAGTCCTGAATGGAGGAAAATGGAGGAAGAAAGAGACAACCAAGAAATTCTGGTTGAGTTTGGTCGAGACTCTAGATTAATGTCGACAACACGTTCCTATACAGTTGGGTTCTTGGAACACAGATATGGACACTTCGGCGACCGTCGTCTGACAACTGCAACGTACTGAAACTGTTCTATTGTATAAACCCCCGCCCCCCCCGCGTTTAGCAGAAAAGATGGAGGAACGAAACACAATGTATTGTCAACTTTTTGTTCGCTGAGATCTCAATTGTAGGAACGGTCGCTGAACACCTAACAAGCTGTACTGGTGGACAGGTTAATTTAAGCAAATATGGATTCTTTGTTTCAGAAATACTTGTAAGATGCAATGGGAGAGAGACGCCAAAGACTGCTTTGTCTCTTTTGATTCGTTTGAACAGAAAATAAGGAAGGAAAACCACTCACTGCATTGCCAAAACAACAACCAACCAACCAGTGCCCGCGCGATATAGTTTCGCCAATCGAAATAGCAATCAAAAACAGACTCGGATCTATATATATACATATATATGCATCTTCAAACCTACAGGAGTTTGTTTGCGTACATTGATATCTATATATATTTGTATATAAATCTTCGAATTCGGTATTCAAGGATTGAAAACATGCATTTTGGGCCGCGATCAAATTTTGAATTGTGTTGACAACGAGGAGATTTGATTACGTGCCACACGCAGCATTGTGATACGAGTGTGCCCTCTCTACTTTACCTGTGTACATTGACACAATTACAACGGCCATTATGGCGTGACATTGAAAACCCAAGTGCTTTCTTTTGAATTTCATCGTTTTTTCACTCTCTCCTCGGTTTTTCAAGTTGATGTCCATTGCAACAATGTGTTTGTAATCTTGCATCTGTCTCTCTTGTGTCTCGCCTCTTAATACTTGTTCTCGCTGCTGGTGCCTCTCTTCCTCAATGGATATCCGTGTATGAACAGTGACAATTACCATTAATACATGTTTAGGTAACGCAGTTCTTCCGAGTTAAACGAATCAATGGTACGGTATAGTCGAACGCATGAGGCGCTGGTGAGATGCTGGCGCCATCTAGCGGCCGAAATCGGAACTAATTTGACTTAGAATTTGAATCGGAAATTCAGTTACACGTGTTCTTGGAAAACTACTCTCTTTTCGGATATCAGCGACTACTCGATTCATGTCAAAGTTTCAGTCTAGTATCTGCGTATCTGCTGTTAGCACAACAACAAGTAACAATGTTGTGGATAATCGACTGGACGGGTAATGTGCATCGTTCAGTCCATTTTGTTGAGCCTGTCGGACAGGCGTCGGTGTATTGCCCATTACTGGCCGCCTGTTTTATAATCTGAAGGGAAACAGCCACAGTGAAATCAAAGTGTTGTGTAATTAGGTCAGTCAAGTACCGTAACTAGGTGGCGCCATCTAACGAGCGTCCGCGATACTGTTACGGCCAAACTTTCCCCAGGCTAACCAGTTGGCGCTCGGATTTTCAGAGATTCATTTGACTATATTTGACCAGATACTACACTGAATACAGAATAGATAAACCTAGATGAGGCTAGGTAGTTCACACTGTCCTTTGGCTTTCTATCAATTGAACGGGTGCTCGAATGACGCTGTATCCAATACGATCCTCATTGCTACATCCGAATATTCGGTAAAAAGAAAGGGTAGTGAATTAGGGAAAAGTATTGCAGTGTCCAAAATTTATGATTTTATTCTGGCTAAACTAACCAATCGAATTGAACGAAACTTTGGCAGTGCGTTAGGTGCTACTAGGTCTGCATCCAGTAATTTTTGGGTAGTTATACCTTTGATAGTAAAAAAGTAGTAAGCAATCAACTATATTGTAACAGTTTATTACGGCTCTTAGCTTTAGGAAAGCCTATAGTTCAAAGTTATCGCTTTAGCTGAAAGGAAGATTTATTTATCTACGGGAAGTTTTTCGTGAACTCCATCCGATGATTCCCGCTGCGAGGAGCTGGTGATGAATGTCTCGGCCTGCCATTTCACTTAATCAACACTAATTAGAGTAGATTACCTTTTATATGCTCCCAAGTGTTCACGCGGCAGTCGTTGCACACACGAATTTCTGTTCAAGTGTCCAGTTGGGAAAATTACGAGCTCTGGAGATAATTAGTCGTTAAAGGGAGGCTAGCTATGCTCTTAGACAACAGAAAATGTTTAAGTTTTATGGCGGCCCCGCTGGACAAGCCTGGCACCGGCACAATATAACAGACGTATACACCGACCACCAGATGCACACAATCAGGTGCCAACACGTAGTTTTGCCTTTTCGCTAATGAAGCAATTAAACGTCGCGATTTCATTCCCCCTGTTTTTTTTACTGTTTCAACTTGCCTCCCTAATTGGGTGTAAGCTCAAAGAATACCTCCAGATTCTTTCGGTTTTTTAAAGGACAAAAGCTCCGTCATTTGTGTAGTAAAACGATATGTATTGTACTTGGATCATTTTGTTTCGCATTGTGCAAATAGAAATCAATGTGCTCTTTGATATAGGTATAAATAGTTTGCGTATACCCTGATGAAAACTGTACAGAACGACGGAAGGAAAAAAGCTCGACACGCACGAAAAAAGCACTTTCAAGTTGTATACATCTAACGACACAATAACGTATTTACATGTACGAGAGAATGAGAGAATGAAAACAGTCAACAGAGGTATATGGCAATAACGGTCCTACGCAATTCTTCATACAACTATGCCCATAGTGTTGCTACAGTCGTTCGCTTCCGACCAGGGTAGCGTCAGATCTCGATGAGACGAACGTCCGAGTCGCGGTGGCACCGTGCAGTACACTCCATAAATGTCGTCCATTTCACTTCTGGCGATCGTCCCGTTCAAACGAGCCCCTGCGCCTTCGGTGCTGGTTAACGCTTCGTGTCTTCTGTTGGTTCTTTGACGAGGTAAAGTGGGTTTTGTCACCGAAACATTCCTGGTGGTGGTGGGTGCCGTCTCCTGCCCCACTTGGTTTGAATTGAGCAACCATGCGTGGACGTAGTTCCACGGAGACGGATCGTTTTGTGACAAGAGGCGCTCCATTGTCGGGATTCGGGTTACCGGTGGCCACGTAGTGTACGTGGCATCGGAATCGTAACTGCTGTCCGAGCAGGAAGACACAGACCTCCTGGTACAGGTGATTTCCGTATCGGAAGGGTAATCGGTGCTGTAGACGCTGTTGTTCACATTAAGTGGAGCCGGTCTGCAGTGCGCATTGGTCTCGGCTGTCAACTTGCGTGGCTGCGTGGGAAGTGTTCGGGACTGGGCATGCAGCCGTGTAGCGACTTTGGAGGGTCTGCTTACCGACAGGCTTTTGTATTTGCCATCGTGACAATAAGTGCATTGAGTGAGGAGAGGATCATGACCTTGGAGACACGAGGCACAAAGAATCTGAAACTGGCGAAAGTCTCCTGTCAATTTATGAGTCAGGTGATGGGTTGAAGAGGTCCCCTGCTGAATGCCCTGGAATGTTTTGCCCTGGCTTTCTTTGAACAAAATACCCATACCGGGTTCCTGTTCGTCAAAGTCAAATATCTGACAGTGACAAAAGCTCTTCCTCCTGCACGTGGGTGTTTTGTGCTTCAGACGCCTCGGATTCATGGTTTTGCTAATCCTCGGTCGGGGCTTTACCCGTATCGATGGGAGTGAAGAACAGGATGAGTTGTGGCGCGCAAGTCTGGGCGTTGATGAGCCGGGACACCTCGGCTTGGTCGGATAGGCGCTCCTCTTTCTCAAAACTGTCAAGGCTGAAAAGGAGCTTCGGCTGCCGGTGAAGGAACTAGGATCACGGTAGGGGCTGCTGTCTGGTCGACGTCTCTGGGTACTAATCAACGTTGGTTTGCTTTCTCGAAGTAGGACTGCTCCGACAGTCCGCACCACAGGACTAGGACAAGAACCAGCACCAAGTCCTGATCCTGAGCCACTTCCCACGAGAGCCCCTTCTAGGGTGTTGGTGTTACGGCTGTTGGACGATTCGTCACCCAGACTAACGCGCTCCCAAATCTCGGTCTTGGGGTCTTCGAGAGTCATCGCAGGCTTCGTTAAGCTCGGTACGGAAATTGGATTCGCCCTGGTAGTGCGACCTTTATGCACTTCGGCTACAACTGTCTTCCTCTCGCGTTCGGTTTTGACGTGCGACTGAGTGAGGAGCTCACCTAGTGGTTTGCTACCGAGTTCATTTTTGGCCAAGCACGACCGTTCTGAATCCGCTGCAGCTGGATCGTCCATCATCTTGTGTAGTTCGTCGCCGGACGCTTGGGCAGTGGCCATGACACAGAGGACTCCGAGAGTGAAGGCAGCTGTACATGAAGCCAAAGTTGAGAGCCTGGCCACTGCAGGTACCAGGTCAGAAGCTGGGGCAAAGTGGAACCACAAGGATAACATGGCGGCGTTTTCCATGCCGTTGATACCGTAGTAAACAGCGATAGCTATGGAACGCGGGTGGCCGCCAACGCCTATAACGTCGAGCCAGGAGCCTGCGCTTTTTGTTGCCAGCTCTCGGCTTGTTTGGCCAAGCTGCTTACTTTGCCGATAGCGTGGCGGCCAATCAAACACGAGGAGGTATGCGACCAGAGCTCGGCGAAATAACGAAACGGCAGGCGACGGTGTTTTTTGTCCCGTCTCCGATGGGGAATCTTGTAGGACGAGCCACAAAAGAGCAATGCACCAATGAACCCCAAAGACGATGAGCGTCCACACGTGGAACTCAGTCATGAAGACTCCCACCGAAACTATGCGGCACCACAACAAACACATGCAACGCAGAGTCACGATGAAACACTGATGAATGCCGCCCGATGAGAGAGGCCATTCTTCACCATCGTCGCTCACTTTATCTGATGATATTGTCTGGCACAGCGAACTTAGTGAAGGCACAGACATTCTTTGGTACTGTCCACTATTCTCCTCGTCACCTTTGACCGCCTTCGACGATAACACCAACGTGGAGAGAGCTATAGTCAAGGCTACCTCCACCAGCTGTATCATAGCTAGTGTCGCGGGCAGCGCCACCACTGACACATTTACAAGACCGTTCTGATAGATCAGACACGACTGGAGCAGCAACGAAGGTAGCGTCTGCAGATGCACCTGAATGAAACGCAGTAAGGCGAATTCCCGCACATCCGTCCGATCGTACATCAATGCCAGCTTCAAATAGCGCCACACCATTCCGAAGAGACAGAAATGCATAACGTAACACAAGCACTGTCCAAACCAGCGATCGGCAAAGTCCAGCGACCGGTGAACTCCGATAATACTGGCCAAATTGATGGTGACCACGGTCGTAAGGAGAAGTGCGCTCATACTGGCCGCCCATCGTGTCGTGTGGTTCCAGTAATGGTAACAGATATATAATTGCAAACCAGTTTCGACGACGTGACCAACAAAAAGCAAGGCGCTAATCCAACGATGCCGCGGCTCCTTTACTGCCACGCTGCTGTCTTCTTTCGGCCTCATCCTTGGCTTTTAGTTATCATCAGCCTCTTGTACGGAGACCGTCGCTTCAATCTCTCAAAGATGGCAATCTAAAGAGGGAAAAGATGAAACCAGAAAGAAAAAAATCAGTCAACCAGTAACACGTTGAACGTGATCGCTTTCCTGCAATGGCACACATCAATTCAGGGGCTTACTGCAAGTTAGATTTAGGTGAAGAGCAGACCTGAGGGTATATGTGAAACGAAAATAGGCGAGGCACCAAAAGGACCTGTGACAACAAGTTATACTGTGCTGATTGGAGTAACTTGATAAAAGAACTAACGAGCGTCTCCTTTTTTTTCGATTTTCAAAAGAAAGAGGAAAGAAGAAAAAAAGGACCAGCAGCAGGACTCGTCCGTAAAACCTTTTTGCTCCGTAATGAAGGTCACAAAAAGGAACTCTTAGCCGAATGGCATTTGAGCTATGCCACCTTTTCAAGGCTCTTATTACGACTCGGAGTAATGGAGACAAACTATTCTTATGAGCTCAAGTTTTCCTTTAGAACATCGTTCCCCTTTTCCACTTATGAATGCAGAAGAATTGCATTACGTGGAACCAATAGTATCAACCTAGTATCAAGCTGGAGAACCAGGAAAATTCTTTCCAGTTAGAATTCAAGATCTGTTTGCTTAAGATGCTTAGCACCCAGTCAGTTTGAAAGTGGCGGGAAGTTTACGCCTAATCCAGGTTGAAGTACGCTACACGAAACACAACTTGACGTTACATCAGGTAAGTAGCCTGGGCGTTGCCACATGAAACTATTGCTTTAATCCGTCCACCACAAATCATACTGCTTGCAACCTGCGGGCTAAGAGAAACGAGTAAAGCAAAGAAACTTAAAAAGCAGCTGATTTCAATGAGAATTGATATAAAGAGTCTTTACAGTTGAAAGAAACTCGTCGTTACCTATATCTCGTACCTATTGCAGCTTACACCTTCTGTATGGCCGTGGACGGATCACGCCTTCGATTAGTTATCTCTTCTTTCCGACTAAACCACACAACCTTGTTTTGTGGCGTTGATTTATGGTCGAATTTTGCCAGGGCGAACCTGTTCGATAAGCTGGACGTTTTTTTCTTTGTGAAGCCAACCAGAGCAGCTGAAACCCAGCAGAGCTTTTCAGATACTTTGTACGGGCAACTCTTCAACGTGTAGGAGGCAATAACACCAAAGGGATTCTCTGTATCTAGGACCATCCCTACCTCTGGATTATAAGGAGTAAGACATCTGAAAAGGACTTGTGATAACAAGTTTCTTGCTCAAGAGCAGCAGAGTTTCGTGTCGAGGCTACATGCACTTGAAACGATACGAGTGGTGAACGCAGCACTAAAACTTGTGAAGACGTCTCATGAAACAGCAACTTTTTCGTAGACCTTGTGTAAACACTTGCAGTTGCTCGACTTGCAGAGTGCAGCCCTCCCTTAGGAGGAAAAATGCAACGAGCGAGCGATTGTAACCTTCGTTCAATATGGAAGTTTATGGACCAAGGTAGATATGCTGCATTCTTTTGTCTTTCAAAAGCCACAAGTTTTTTAAGTTAAAAAGCCGCAATGTGGGATCGGCTTTTGAATAGAGAGGGCTTCGGACGTTTGCCTTGAGCGGTTGCAGACGATGGCAGGGGGTCTCCTGTCCACTTGGCAACTTAGGGTCGAGCCAAAAAGTCGAATATTTGGAGCCGTACGAATTCTATACTCGTACCCCCGGGAGGGAAGCCCTCTCTTACTTTAGTGGCGAAAGAATTTCCTCCAGCAGTTCCCCTCATTTAGAAACGCACGTGCGCGTCTTAATTGTCCTTAACAAAACCTTCCACCATCATATCCTCAAATGGGACATGCAATAGAAACAAATAGCAATGTGTGCAAATCCATTAAGATGTTCGTTTTTTGTCATGCAGTTTGGTTCTTGAGATATTTGGTAGGCCTATATAATGCCAGAGTAAGAATGCAGGTGAAGGAAAGGAGGGAAAGAAGAAATATCAGAGAGAAAAAAAATTCCTCTCGACCCTTCGACATGAAAATCCTAGGATAAAAGCCAGCCAGATGACGTGTGATTGGCAGCTCCGGTGAACGCAAGTCCTGTCCGCCCCGAGTAGAACCCCTCGTGGAAAAACAAAACGCAATGGACAACTACAATTATGCATAGTCCTCTCGAGATTTCAAGGATCCATGTTGACATGTACACAGGGGGGAAAAAACTAGGCCTAGAGGAGTCTCTCTGCTACTAGGGAACATGTACAAGGAAGCAACTTTTACCAGAAAAGTGATCCATGACTCGAACCCTTTGCAGGATTGACATGTGTTTCTTGTGTACAGCTAGGAAGTTTGGTCTAGAGATAAAAGAGAACTGTATACCTTGTACTAATCGGTACCAGAACATCGAGATGGTAAGTTTCATGAGCAAAAGTTATCCTCGTTGGCATAAGTTTAGTCCAATATACGCACATGGCACACTGCACTCTCTTTTAAGCTTGATCAAAGAGACGGACAGAGGAGACAAGAGCAGCCCAAGACCATGTTGTTGACTGCAGGACGTTTTGTCCCCGACTGGTCCCAAGAAGCCAATGTCTTTCCAATTTCTACCTGAAAGGTACCGACCCCACTGGGCCAGGTAGGGTCTCTATCTATCTCTCCCTTTCTTTCTCTCTTTCTCTCTCTATGACAAGCGGATTCTATCTCTCCCTCTCTTCTCCTTCTCCTTCTTCTTCTTCTACTTCTTCTTTTTTGCTTGGGTGCTCTCTCAAAGCAAAGGGTTCGGCTGGCTGCTCACCTGGTCTGTATGTCCCCCCCTCCCTCGAGTCTTTTCAGGATGTGGCAGTCATACAGGGCTGTCTTCAGCACACTTGGCTTTTGAAGAGGCAGTTTTAAAGGAGAAGAATCACCGTTTCCTTTTGGCTTAATACCCTCAAGCCACCTACTCTATAGCATTATACTCCTCGAGGAAGTGCCTGGTTAGATGCATGGTGCTGTACCATGTATAGGATACATGTCATACGTTATGTTATAGAGTATAGTACAGTATAGTGTAGTAGTAGTATGGTACAGTGTGTAGTAAGGATGCAGGTATACGGATAGTATAGGATAGTTGTGTATATCTACCAGTATTGATGTACTGTAAGAAGTATTTTCCTCTTAAATAGCCGTCTCGTTACATTCCTTGTAAAACGGCATTCTTTTCAGTGGCATTCAGGTTTCATGTACGGGTTCTTCATCGACTGGTATTTCAACAACTATTTATTTATGTATTTTTATTTCTGTTTCGTTTTTCGGTTCCCTTTTTCCTTTTGGTGTAACGTCGACTTTTCTTTTTTGGGAGAAAGAGACAGGGGGGTGGGGGACACGAGGCAGTGGAGAGAATTCGTGACCCTTTTTTCTCTTCTGTGAAGACGGGCTCTGGAGAGAGGAGTCTCGTAAAAGGAGAAACCCTGACGTGCGGCCATTTAACTAGGGAGACAGTTGCGGTTGGTCGGAAATGTTCATCTGTAATGACGCTGGACATGATTGATAATGCCTTAAACGTTGGCTCAAGAGTGTCGGCCATAAATTAACCATGCAAATGCTGCCTTCCAGGTGAAGAGCGTGAATTCTTCCAGATACCAAATTAGTCTCACTCGTACAATATGGTGCGGGGTGCTGTGTTGGCACCTCTCTTTTCAGTAGCTCCCAAACACTCATCCCCATATAGACTCCAAACCCTACGATTGATACATCATCGGTGACGTCATACTTTCAAACATCGTTCTCTTCCGGTAGTTCTCCCAAAGATTCCTCTAAGATTCTCTGTTAAGATTCTTTGAAGAATCCCCGTATAGTTTCGCAGTCGATCTACGATGCCTGCAGCTTTCTCTTAGCCTGATACTCATCCTTATGCTCGGTGCTGCTGCAGAAATACCAGAGAGTCGGACTTGTGGTTGTCACTGCGTGTTCGCATCTTGGGTCTCTGTGCATGTGACGCCATGCTGAGCCAAGCATCCCAAGGGCGTGAGAATGCAGCCCACATAAATTTGGGAGCGGCTTTCTCCTTGTGCGTTTTTGTCTCGTGCTTCTTTGGCTGCCTGGCACACGTCCCATTGTCCTGTAGAGACTTTGTTTAAACAAGCTTTGGTGATTACTATAGATGCGTTCAATATGCGTTTACTGAAAAGCCATCTCTTGCAACTGCTGATTGAATATAGAGATGACACAGGATCTCTGTCCGGGGGCGGGGGCAAGATGGGTCTATTATACGGACACCGGTGATATTGATAATTAGTAGGCTGGTTCAGCCGCTCGTGTACAGTGCTTCCCTGTATGGAAGTAACGAGGTGTCGAATACTCTTGTTTCTCTCTCTCTCTCTCTCAACCGCCATCATACCAAGTAGGTAAAGAGGGGAGGGGGGAGGGGGGGTGGGGGGGGNAGGAAAGCGCGCTAAATTGAAGAGAGCATATCACGCGCGCGCGCGCGCTTTACTCACTCCTCTAAAACAAGCAGCGGTGTAATTTATTAGCAAATAAAGTGAACACAAATTCTGGTGTTCGCCTCTGTGTATACAGACTGAAAAGCTATTTCATATAATTACATTATTCTGATCTAGAATCTATAATTTGTAATGTATCTAGAATTCAATAATATGAAGTGCAAGATGAAACTAGAATAACGCATACGGTAATGACATAAATGCTATAGTGTAGGCTTGATGAATATAAACACCAGCAAGGTTTGTTATATAGTTCATTAAGTTGTAAACAATTGGCTTAATTGCTCTTTTAAGAGGCGGGCAAAATGGGTGTTGTAAAAATGACTTATAAGCTGCTGTTGGCACGGCTGGGCATTTTTAAAAGACGAGAGAGAGAGAGAGAGAG
>JAIQCU010001138.1:0-26107 GCA_022114935.1 Leptestheria dahalacensis | reverse complement strand
GGGGGGGGGAAAGCAGCACATTTTTCAAGTCTGGCATGCATTCCTCGTTATTGATTGACGCCTCGCGAGGAATTTCGCTTCTCGGTCCCAGCACCAAAATAAAAAGACGAGCTAGTGAAATAATTCCCTCGTGCACTAAACCACTTATGCTTTTCTGTTCCTCTAGAGGGAAAACTCGTCAGATAACCTAGGGTTCTACATTGTATTTTAAAACTTCCACACTACCCAACCCGTCTTGCATTTCTCTAGCAGGTGTCTTATGAATGAGCTATACCTGGAACGGCTGCAAAGTAGCAGCGTAAGGATCGGTTCGCCGCGTCCCCATGAAAACCGCTTTGACGTGTGCATGTTGGGTCAGTATAGTAGCGAGACCCGGACGAATGGGGCCCTCGACGGTCCATAAATCCAGATCGTACCTGACCGAATGGGAATGACACTGATTTGGGCAAAACAGTTGGACGCTTCGAGGCTTACCTTTGACGGGATTCCTCGATGAAGCTCTCCATTTCCGGAAAGGTATCGACACCCTTAATGTACATGGCCTGCAGTTTGCCTCGATACTCTGGGTGATGCTTCTTCAACAGGGCGTAGACGAGATGCAATAAAGCGGTGCAATCCTTTCCCCCATTGAAGCAGACGCACACTTGAGACGGCTCATAGCTGGTTAGGCAATTCTCAATGACCTGTGCAATGAGCATGAACTTTCAATATGTCATGCTGGCAGAAAAGGAAAGAACTATTGATTTTGCTGCGAGGCTTTGCTTCCTTTCTTTGCTCTCTCTCGTCTCGTTTTCTTTTTCCCCTCGGTACTTCTCCCAAGGAAGTGTACGTACTCCTCACCAGACTTCCTTTTAATATCCCTTTTGCAACAGTGTCCCATCAAAAAGGCACCTCGGAAAAAATATGCAACAAGAGCAATTAACTTGAAAGCTGCGCTCTTCCCCGACGAGACAAAACAACACATCCCCTTCTTTTAACCACCGCTACACAAGTAATAATTCCAACCCGAGCAAAATAAAAAGGCTCTTTACAACTGGTGCTTTGCATACATACATTTCTTGACACCAAATTCTGAATTATAAACCTTAGAGACTCGTAACACGATGATAAGTTTTTAACCAGCGGAAGTGGTACAGCAATTAGATTTTAGTTATACCTGACACGCTTTAGTGAGCGGTTCCTTCAGATCTTGGTCATCTGCTGAATGCATAATTTCATCGACGCGCTGAGCAGCATGCGCTACAGATTCTGGGTCGTAATGGATGATGCTCTGGTCCGGTAAATTGGACACGAGGTAATCACGGGCGTTTTGAACGTGCTCTTGATGGGTCGACTCCATGGTGAGCTTTGTACTGTAGTAGTTATGGTTCATGACTGGGTATGATCCGAAAGTTACCTGTCCATCAAACTGTTTTACTGCCAATGTCAAAATCGGTGCAACGGTCCATTCGCTGGCTTTTAAATAGATTTCCTGAGTAAAGAATGTGCGATTGGGTGGCGCAAGGTTCTGTACAAAGCACTGAAAAGCACGCTCCATCAGCTGCGGCACGCCCGGGAAGATGTACACATTGCGTACTTGGACTACGGGAAACTTGGAAGCCAGCGTGCCGTCTGCCTTTCGCAAGTAGTGAAGCTGGCTACAAGCCGGGACCAGAGCCATTTTGAGCGTCGGGTTAATGCCGCTCAGGTCAGAGTCGGGCAAAAAGCGAGGAGGATTGCACGGATTGTAATTGGATAATTCTTTCTCAGATAGCTCGGGAAAGTAGGATTGCATCAAGGTAACTATCGGTGGTAAAAGGACGAGCTCTTCCCGCAGGCCGACAGCCACTCCTTGATAAGTAACATCGTCATGCGTAGGCCCTATCCCCCCGCTGGTAATCACGTGCGTGAATTGCTTGGAAAAAACCTCCACCTCCTTGGCAATGTCCGAGAGAGAATCACCAATGACCGAAATCCTCTGCACCTTGATCCCCAGCGAAAAGAGACGCTTGGTGAGGAAATGGGAGTTCGTGTCCACTGTCTGGCCCTTCAGAATCTCATCCCCAATGATGATGATTCCCGCGGTTTGGTCGTCGGGCATTTTCGGGGAAGAAGAGACGGAGAGAAACCGCCGATTTACGTTCTTTAAACTAGTAATGACCTCAAAAAATGGACGCCTCGGCAAGTGACGTAGCATCTGTCATTAGCATTAGCCACCGCTTTGGTATCGTCGGGATAATGTGAAATCTGCAGTTAAAAAAAACAAACATACAAGAAATACTAGTACTAGTATTATAACAACTGCTGGATCGAAATTGGAATAACGGTAATTTCCCAGTAGACACGAAACGCCCTAAAATAGGTTTTTTTTAAAGCCAGTAAAAAGCACTGGAGATTCTCCGTACAACTTTTTTAGCACACCCAGCAAAAAATAGTCAAATGTTGCCCCAGAATGAAGCTAGTTCACTGAAAAAGCCGAAAAGTTACGTAAGAAAAACGAATTTTCAAAGAAAGCCGTTTGTTTACCTCGTGAGGCCTCACTGGTAGCAGACGAATAATCAAGCAACGCCATCTGGGAGCAAAATTAGGAATTTTATCGAACGAACATTTTAACGTTTTAAAACACGAGGATAATAAAGAAATATATATCATTTAGCAATTCATAGTAGTCTCATATTAACTAATATACGATAAAATTAATACACAGCTTGATATACACGTTACAATATAATATTTATGTAATATTTAGATATATATTAGTAATATTACTCGGAGCAAATTAGTTAATTTTTGGTCAGGCAAAAGCGTTACAGCAAGATTCCTTATTTACATTTTTTTAAAGTAAACTGGTATTTTCGATCTTCAATATTCGCTCCACGTAAAGCAAAGAGAATGAGGCTGATTTGAGTCGAGAATGCCAATATCGTTCAAGCCTGCAGGCAAAAGAGAGATTGAATCACGTGTGCGTCCACGAATTATAATTAGCTTTTTTCTCTGCTTTTCATTAGCCCACCCTGGGTTATCTCCTGTTCTCGTTAATTAGCCATTTCATTTTGGAATTTGTATTTCTGTTACTAGAGCAAGAAATCCCAGCTACTGGTTCTGATGCAATTTCATACAAACATAAATATCGGGGCATTTGACGAAGCTGAAAGTAAAACACACTGCAAAAGGGAGGACATAACGGTACGAAATATTGTCTTTTCAGCAGACCCTTTTTGAGGCTCTCGGTAATGGGACACGCTGGGGGTCGCGGTTGGTGCTCGAAAACTCGGCTGCTGAGGATCAGTATTCATCTTGGTCAACGCACAAGTCAAAGCGTCAGTTCAAGCCCGACTTGAAGTGGTGTCAGGTCCTTCTCTGTACAACTGCTGCCTTGCTCCTATAGCCCACCCTTCCCTTATTAATCCGATTCTTCAATGGGACATTGTGTGCAAACATACGCACAATAAAAGGGAAATTAGGTAATCTTTTAACTCGTTTTTGGTATAAAATCCATACTTGGAATCAAGATCTACTGAAAACCACCGTTAGCGCACTTTATGTTAAGTTGATCCTTGTTTGAGAAAGGCTTAGAACTATGCAGTGATGTGTGCTGATTCATGCGTGGGGTATGACTTTGCATTAAGATATTGCCGCCCAAACATAACATATAGGTATCGCTGTTGCAAACGTGATTCCGCATAACAACCAGCATCTTAGCGCGGGGTCGGGCAAGGCAGTTTTGGGGGCAGGGTAACCCACCACCCAGGACTACTTTGAGACTCTAAGCTTTGGATTTTTTTCCCCGAGTTTTAGACAAACTGCGAAGAGTAAAGAAGAAACTCGTGTTTCGATTCTTTTGTTGCATAGTCTGTGCGCCTTGAGTTTAACCTTCTTGTCCTTTCTTTTGTGTCCTTTTTTGTTTCCTTTTAGCGCCCCATTGACAACAAGCTGCAAGGAATGTTACCAAGCCTCGTGCGAGTGCTCTGATGGCCACTATACCTGTGCTTTTGTTGGCCATTGCATCGCAGACTTGGTTGGGTGTCTGAACGTGACTCTAGTACAAGGCTCGGCTTGTACTTCTAGTCGTTAAACTGAGAAACTTGATCCAATAAAGCAGGAAGAAAACAAGGCCAAACTTTCGACGGGGTTAAAAGGAAAAAAGCCAAGTGTCGGCGGAGACTATATCGCTTTTGACGACACGCCGCTTGAGGGCTGAAACGTATGGAAGATATGGCAGTCATGTGCAGCACAACGTTGTGTAATGTCGCCCGAATGCTGCCTGCACTTCTGCTGCTGCTGGCCTCCGGGGTGTGGGCATCACCCAATGCCAATTCTCCCAATTACGCACCCTTCAGCAACGGATTAGATCAAGATGGCGGACTGAAACCTGCTCTTGGAGGGTAAGTTTACTTGGACTCTTTGAATTCTCTTCTTCGTATAACCCTGAAAGATGAAACGATTCAGATGAAAGGATGTCTTTGAGGCAGTTCTTAAGATGGTAACATGTTTGGGAAGTGTTGTATCTCTAGGTGCGCCATCGTTTCCTTATATGGCGTGCGATCACGTATGGAGATGTTTGGTGTTGTATAAAGAAGCTGCTCTGCAGGAGGTTGTAGGGTAGAAGATCTCCTGGCCCTCCTCCCCAGTAGAAGTGTCCAGACCAAAATGGCGAAGGCTATAAAACTTCTTCAAACCCAAGGATCTTTTCCTTTTCTCTCTTTCTCTCTCTCTCTCTTCTTTGCGTCTTTCGTTTTCATCTCTTCTTTCCTTTCCGTCTCCACGCGTCTGCTCATGGTGAACTGTTCTTGCATGGCGATAATATCAAAGGGGACCTGACCAGCATAGTCATGACGGCTCTATGCTTCGTTCTCCATCTTCGTTCTCCGTCAGTGCTTTAAACAATGATTCAATGCGTCACATTAGCTTTGGCCTCCTTATCGTCCAAACGCACATTTTCTCCTCCCAAAAGGAAGGACTTGGTATCTTTTAGAGTCATCTCCCCAGCTTTGCAATGAGGCCTGCTGCGTAAAATGAGTCATATTATACCTCGAACTTTGTCTCCATTCATTGCTATTTAAGTTCTTCAGCAGAGGGTTGTGGACATGGTCTCTCGAGTTGGAAATCCAGGAAGTTCAAGTCTTTTCAGACATAACAAAGATGTTTACGCGGATATGGATTGACCCTTCTCACTCGGTGGGCCCATTCATCACCGCGTGTTATCCCCATGCCTCATGTGACCCACACAGCACCAGTTCAACCAATGCACATTTTCGCTGAAGAAATCACCAGATGTGCTCCCAACCAGCCCTGTGTGGTTTCTCCAATCCCGGAAGTTTATCCCTCATAACCGATTCGTTTAAGTCGATTCTGAAATTATAGGTCAAAATGTTTCAGTCCTTTGGTACTTACAAATGCAAAAGCTGTGTAAGCCCATTTGGGTTCTTGCTACCTGCAGGAGGGGACTTTCTCTCTTTTTTCAGATATAAATATCCGTCAAAGTTTTTTTTTTTAAATCTTTCTCTCTCACCGAGTCTAAAAGCAGCAAGCCCGTGATTTGAATCTTAAGCTTGTGGCTTCTGCCTACCGACTAACGTCCTTGGGGTCCTTCTTTCCTTTTTTCTGTGGGTCGTTACGGGAAAAGTTATGGTCACCATTATTCCTACTTTTTTTCCTAAGTAACTTATACATAATCAACTGTTTTCTCAAATAGTATTCTAAACTAGACTGAAAACAGTATTGTGCATTAAGGATTCTGCGAAACTGGTTTCAAATTGCCATCTGTTTGCACTGTGGGGTGTTGATGGACAGCTAAAACAAGGGGACCCAGGTTGGGCCCGGTCAGCAATAACGGGGCGAACCGGTTTCACCAAGGAGAGCCAGAGAGAAAGAGGCTGGGTCACATGCTATCCAAAGACACGCTGCAATATGTTTTCCCCAGAAAAAATCTGGTTGAAAACTCTATGGCCGTTGAATGTTTTGTTGCGAAAATGCGAGGTGAATGACCTGGTTTCCATGACGACGCGGGTAATTCAAGTCGTTTTTGATGGGGCGCACATGTGTCTGGGGCCTGTGTAAAGGTCAGCTTCGTTATCTACTGCGATTCAAGACATCCCTTTTGCTTGTAAACAGATTTTCAAGTAGGTCAAGTCAGTTGAACATTTCTCAGGCGTCTATTTCACATGCAATGGCGCCGCACCGAGTCGAAAGACAGAAAATATTTGAGAAAAAAACGGCTGTCAAAGTTTTTTTTTAACGATTTCGCTACTTATGATATTTACATATGTGCAGGGCGATCGATTTATATGTTAATTTTTTTCACCATTATCTTTGTTGCAGACCCAATGTTTGCCGGTCACGTACTCAACATTATTGCTGTCCGGGATGGACACTGAAGCCCAGTACGGGCCTCTGCATAATTCGTAAGTCGTTTTTTTCTAAATTTATGACAATGAATACTAATTTTAAGTTATGTTTGTTTTTTTAAACAGCAATTTGCACCAAGCCGTGTTCAACAGGACGTTGCATTCGTCCTAATGTCTGTTTCTGTGAATCAGGATCTTCGTGTTCATCAGCGCCTTCTGGAGCACATCTAGGTTTAGGTACTGGTATCTTTCTCAATACCTTTTGTGTCTATTATGGACATAGATTTTTTTTTAAAAGCTTAAAGCCGAGTGTATTTTCATTCTGTACACGATTCTGGCCAGCCGAATCTGTTTATCTACTCGATAATTCATTTGCATGCATAACATGTATGGGAACGTTTAGAGAGCTCTTCATCTTGTCAAACAACGTGCCAGAATGGCGGGACGTGCGTGGGCAAGAAATGCATCTGCAAACCCGGTTTCACTGGCGATTCCTGCGATGAAGGTAAAACTCCCATTTTTCTTTTTTCTATGTTTCTTCTTATTTTTGGTATTTGTAATTTACATTCGTAGTTTAATTTTTACCGTTGTCTTTATTTTCTTTTCCTATTTTGATTATTTCTAGTATTACCGCCGATGAAGTTACTTTTCCACAATGCGATCAAGATGAACGATAGCTAGTTGTAATCTATTGTTTGAAACCAACTACAAAGTAATATTAAAACAATTACCTTTTATTTATTATCCGACACTTGTGCTTATTAATCAGCTTAGCATCATTAGGCTGTGTCATTACAGCGGGATTAATAATTGATTGTAATGTCCATTGTTTCAGACAAAATTCTACTTAATTATATTTAACTAATTAAGTAGTTAAATATTTAATAACAACTACAAGGCTATCTAGAAATCAAGAAATGAAAAATGACTTAAAAATATCTGGCAACGCTGCAGTGTTTACGGAAAATTATTCAAATTAATAAACATCTGGTTTTTGTTTTTTCCGCGATAGGAGTTTGCTCGGAGCCGTGTTTAAATGGAGGACGCTGCATTGGACCTGATCGATGTGCCTGCGTCTATGGTTTTACTGGACGTCGCTGTGAAGCTGGTAATTGCTAGTCCTTTTTTTTCCTATCTCGCCATCCCGACTGCAGTCTCCGATGTTATTTCAACAAACACTTGACGAGTCATCCAATCTTTTAGTGCCGCAAAACACACATGGCCCCCATGAGAGCTTTCAAGACGAAACCTGCCGCTCCTTGCTAACGTGGCTTAAAAAATAATGCCACTGTTAATATATATATATACATATATAAAAGCGTGATTAAATTATACGTCATTGTAACCATCTTTGTGCCGTCCTTTTTTTTAACCCGCAGATTACAGAACGGGACCCTGCTTCACCCGCGTCCGCAATGATATGTGCCAGGGCCAACTGTCGGGAGTCGTCTGCACTAAGCAACTCTGCTGTGCCACCGTCGGAAAAGCCTGGGGCCACCCGTGCGAGCAGTGCCCCGCCAAACTCGACTGCGACAAGGGTTTCCTTAGAAATATTCACAGCGGCCAGTGCGTTGGTAATTCACCTGTCCAATGCCAACTTTCCCCTCATGAATTTTAGATTAACACTGATTCTTTGTTTTTAGATATCGACGAGTGCGAAGCGATTCCCGCTCTCTGCGAAGGCGGTCAGTGCGTCAACACGATCGGCTCGTTCCGCTGCGAGTGCCCGCCCGGACAGGAGAGGGATGAGGAGACCAACGAATGCCACGACAAGAACGAGTGCGAGGAGGAAGGCGTCTGCACCAACGGCCAGTGCGTCAATACGGACAACGGGTACTACTGCGTCTGCAACCCGGGATTCATCTCGAGCCAGGACCGCAAGAGTTGCATCGGTATTGTCTTTTTCATTTCAGACAAGTTTTTTTCATATAATTTTATTATTAATTTTTTTTATCTCACTAATTTTAAAATTCTTGGTTTCTTTTTATAATTCATTTTATTTTATGATTTGAATACATTTAATTCATATTTCATTTTTCTGTTATATTTCTGCCGTAGTGTGTTATTTTTATTTTTTGACTCCCTTAAAAGTTCAATTTACGAAAAGATATCAAGTAGCTGTAAAATAAAAGGTAAAGCTGAATGGGAAAGCAATTGCGATCCGACTGAAATAAATTGGATCCTTCATGTTCTAACGTGACAGATGCCCGCCGAGGAAATTGCTACACTACGCTGGGTCGAAACGGCCAGTGCCGCAACAAGTTACCCATCAAATTGACCAAGAAGGACTGCTGCTGTGGCACTACCATGGGCAAAGGCTGGGGGGAGAATGGCGCCTGCGAACACTGCCCCACACCTAAAGATGGTATCACCAATTTTTTACGTCATGTCAGACAAGATTAGCTAATTATTTGTTTTCTCAAACGTGATTGGCAGATTCTTACGGTGCATTGTGTGCCTTGGGAGAAGGTCACGTAGCCAAGATTAACGAGTGCGCACTTCGCCCGGATATCTGTGGAGAAGGCAAATGCATCGATACTCCGGACGGTTATCGCTGTGAATGCAAACCCGGATATGAAGTCGGCTCCAGTGGAATCTGCGAAGGTTTCCCCTCTTTTGTCCTGTTACTGTTTTTCGTTAGATAATTTAATTTATTCCATAGTACATTTTAATTTTAATTTTCATATGCTGGACATTTGATTATAACTTTAAATAATTGTAATTTCTAGATATCAACGAGTGCAAATCGAGGGAAATCTGTCAAGGAGGACGTTGTACCAACACCCCGGGAAGCTTTGTCTGCTCGTGTGCTCCAGGATTTGACTTGTCGTCGGACGGAAAGCAGTGCCTGGGTATTTTATTTTATTTTATGTCATTTCCTGCAATTTGCTGTTTCGAATTTCTCTCGTTTTTTTTTCAATCTTCGAAAATAATTTTGATGAATTTAATTTTAATGACTATGTGTTGACCTAGATCACGATGAATGCGGGGAAACCGGAATGTGCGCCAACGGTATCTGCATCAACATGGACGGTTCTTTCAAGTGTCAGTGCAAAGAAGGCTACGTCTTATCCTCGTCGGGACATTCGTGCATCGGTACGTCACTGTAGCTAATTAAATAGAGACTTGTACAGTTGTCAATTGAAACATTAATTTCACTTAGTATCACGCAGTAAGGTAAATGATGTGCTGTTATTTGCAGATGTGGACGAGTGCTCGGAGAATCCCCGAATCTGTTTGAACGGTCGCTGCGAAAACATCCCAGGGTCGTACCGGTGTGTTTGCCAAGACGGCTTTGTCCAATCTACGCTGGGACCTTTCTGTGTTGACATGGACGAATGTGGACTGACGGGAATGTGCGATCACGGCAAATGTATTAACATGGACGGCTCGTTCAGATGTGTTTGCGACTCGGGATACAAACTCTCTTCCGACGGCAAAACTTGTCTTGGTATAACAATCTATCCAATTATTTGATATATATAAATATACAAATATGTATATACGTTATCCGTTGTTTTGGTTAATTCAGCTTCTTCGCTTTATTTAGCCGTAATACTTGATTTATTCTTAACAATATTCCTAATCTTAGTGTCAAGTTATTTGGTTATAATACGTTTAATGATAAAATTTAAACCTATTTAATTTAAGTTAACTGTACAGTATTTGGGATTTTTTTTATTACGTAAATTAAAAAAATAGCCTTTTGGGTAATCATTGATTTCAAACAGATATCGACGAGTGCGTTCAGAATCCCTGCCAGAATGGAAAATGCGTCAACTCGGCCGGCAGCTTCAAGTGCGAGTGCGCTCCCGGTTTGACTTTGGGTCCCGATGGCCGTTCCTGCATTGGTACATTTGACATTACTATAATATTTAATCATATTATTGATGTTTGGTTAATTTTCTACGGTCTGATTTACAAATCTAAATGAGGAATGAATTTGCTATTCTTGTTTCTAGACTCTCGGCGAGACGTCTGCTACGCCCACTACCGCGATGGCCAATGTCTGAATCCATCCACCACTCTGGTTACCAAATCGAGCTGCTGCTGCTGCACGGTTGTGCTTGGACAGCCCATGGGCTGGGGTACACCTTGTCAGGCCTGTCCACAGCCCGGTTCTGATGAATTCGAGCAGCTTTGTCCTCACGGTCCTGGAATGACCCACAGCGGAGATGGTAACATCTACTACACACTATTCTCTGTCTGAATCGACTTGATAAAAAGGCTATCTGTTGTAGATATCAACGAGTGCGCCCAGAATCCGAATATCTGCGTCAACGGTGCTTGCGAGAATCTGATCGGAACGTATCGCTGCGTTTGCAATCCCGGTTACCAGGTCGACGGAACGGGCAAAGCGTGCACGGACATCAACGAGTGCGCGGTCGACAATCTGCTCTGCGACGGAGGACAGTGCAGAAACACACCTGGAAGTTTTCAAGTAAAAAATAAAATAAATAAGCAAAATAAATAAAAATATGTGAAAATAAAATACAAAACTAGGGAAAAAAGAAGTATTTGGCCATTTCATATTTTTAGTTCTTCCAGTGTGTGTTTTTTTGAATATAATGATTGATTTATGTATTAGTGTATTTGCCCTATTGGAACCAAATTCAACCCGGTGTCGAACATTTGCGAGGACGTTGACGAGTGCCAGGAACTGGGTGAGGCAGCTTGCGTTAACGGAGAGTGCCTCAATATCATCGGCAGCTATAAATGCGAGTGCGCTGACGGAGCCATTCTCGACAATACCGGCCGCGTCTGCATTGGTAATAAATAGGAGGGTTTAGGTTAAACCTTTCTGCTTTTTTTGTCCTTACAAAACTCAATTTCACAGACGCGCTTTTTTACTGCGTAGTAGCACAGAGATGACAAGTTATATAGTGTTATTTGTTACATAGATAACCGCAAAGGATCCTGCTGGACCAAAGTGGTCGATGGACGCTGCGAAAACAACTTACCTCGCCTGGTTTTGAAGTCCGAGTGCTGCTGCTCTGTGGGTCTCGCGTGGGGCAGTCCCTGCGAGATGTGCAGCCGCGACGATTGCGATTGTCCCATTGGATTTGCCAAGGTTAATACTTACTGGCTAAATACTTATATACAATCAGATATGAAATACAATTTACTAATACTAATATACTCAAATTATTAGTTAAATATAAATTGATTAGTTAATACTAAATCATCCAAATATTAAAACATTTCTGTTAAGAACTATTCATGTGTAATTATTAATAAAATGAATTTTTTTCTGTGTGTGTCCTAAAGACTGACGGCAAGACTTGCACGGACGTGAACGAGTGCGACATCAACCCGGCCATTTGCAAAGGCGGCGGAATTTGCGTCAACACGGAAGGGTCCTTCACTTGCACCTGTCCGCCCGGCTTGACTCTGGACGAAACGGGAACGCGGTGCATCGATCAGCGCCAAGAACCTTGCTTCCTGGAACAGCGACATGGAATCTGCACCAAGGAACTCGAGGGCCATTACCTGAAGAGTGTTTGCTGCTGCACTATTGGTTTGTTTCATACGCAAACAGTACTGTCGAGTGCTTGAATGAAGTGCTTCCTCCGCTTTTAAATCGTGGCTGTGTTTACCTTTTAAATACTGTCTTCTCTTTCTTTTTAAATTATAATTAGTCAAATTCATTTAATATTATTTTATTATTGAATAATAGTTTTATCACATTTTAAAGTGGTTCAGGTTATTTTTTTAAAAAGTCGTCATTCTTTGTTTAGAGTTAGTAACTGTTTCTTTTGTTAAAATCTTTTTAGGTAAAGCCTGGGGACACGCCTGCGACTCGTGCCCTAAGCCTGGAACTGGAGCTTTTGAAGAACTTTGTCCAAAAGGTTACGGCTACGTGAGTCGTAAAGACGTCAACGAATGCACCAGCTTCTCCGATATGTGCGAGAATGGACGCTGTAAAAACTCCATTGGTAGTTTCAGCTGTCGTTGCAACCAGGGCTACGCTCTTGATGAAGACGGACTCAAGTGCCAAGGTGGATTTCGTTTCGGTTCTTTAACTAGAATATCTTACATTCGATTAAATTATATTTAATATTTTGATTAATAGATGGTATTAACATCGTGAATAACAATTGATTCATATTTTATTCGGTAGCGTCATGTTGGATAATTGGTCGCTATTTAGTAAAATTGCGATAATTTTTTTATCCCGCGTAAGTTAACTTGTATCTTTTCTAAATGAAAAATAGATATTGACGAGTGCAACATCATGCGCGGCGTCTGCGGCAACGGGACGTGTCAAAACACCAACGGCAGCTTCACTTGCGACTGCGAGGAAGGATTTGAAAGCACTATGATGATGCAGATTTGCATGGGTACGTTTTTAGTTTATTTATATTCATTACGAGATGATTTAAAAATGAGTTTGACATTATCCTCTTTGAATAGACATCGACGAGTGCAGCAGGACTCCTGGCCTCTGCCGGGGTGGCAAGTGTATCAACACTCCCGGCAGCTTCCGCTGCGAATGTCCTCCGGGTCACGAATTGGCTCCTAACCGCAAATCCTGCAAAGGTGAACACCGAAATTCACTTTTTACGATTAATTTAATTCCACTCGAAATTTAGATTATCAGCTTAATTTATCGTTTAAAAATTGGAACAGCAAAATGAAATAGTTGGTTAAAATTTAATTTTTAAATTACAAAAATTTGTGTGATTGATTTGCCAGATATTGACGAATGCTCCCGAACCAGCGGTATCTGTTCCAACGGCGTGTGCGAGAACATGATGGGAACGTACCAGTGCATCTGTAACGATGGCTACCAACAAACCGGTCAAAAGTCTCACTGTGAAGGTACTGATCAACCAATTATCAAATCCGATTACTTGCATAGTTTCCTTCTCATAAGAATACCATAATACCCTATTTGACAAAACTGTATATCATTGTAGAATTCCTAATTTCTTGTAATAAGTTATATGAAGTTTGTAAATTAATTTTCAAAATAAAACTAGATGTCGACGAGTGCGGCGTTAACAACGGTGGTTGCGACGACATCTGCATGAACACTCCGGGAAGCTTCTCTTGCGCCTGCAAGTACGTAATCCAGTCGTTAGTTGCAATCCACACTGGCGCGACGCAGGGGGGAGAAAAATGCAATTAACTGTATTTTTTCTATTCTTAATTTTCCTATCTAGTGCTGGATACATGCTTTTGATGGACGGCCGCAGCTGTTCGGACATTGACGAATGCAAGGAGAACACTCGCATCTGCAACGGTGGCAAGTGCACCAACACTCCTGGCAGCTATATCTGCTCGTGTCAGGGAGGATTGAAAACGTCGCCCGATGGAATTACGTGCGAAGGTAATAAGAAAAAGACCAAATGAAACACTCTGAATGTCCCAATCCTTTTTTGATGCAGTGAATACCAAAATTATTGGCCGTTCGTCGACCCATAGATATTTAATATTTTTAAAGCAAACGATAGCAAAATCCAGTTTTTCTCAATTTCAGCGAAGTTTAAATTTTCTGTATTTTATAAATATAGTAGTACAAAAGTATGAAGATATATACAAAATATGATAAGCTGTTTCGATAAGAATCTTGTTTGCAAACCGCTTTGTTTCCGGATTATTTCATAATGTGGAATTTGGATTTCTTTGTCAAGATATCGACGAGTGTGCCAATGCCGGTAACATCTGCGGCAACGGTCAGTGCGAGAATACGCTGGGCTCGTTCCAGTGCCAGTGCGAGGACGGGTACTCGGTTAAAGAGGATCAAGGCTCGGGTTGCACGGATGATGACGAGTGCCTGTTGGGTACCTTCATGTGCGACGTCAACGCCGATTGCGTCAACACCCAGGTTCGGTTTCGCTAGAATACCTTCTGTATTTACATAAAGAGTCTATTGTTTTAATGTTAATATTAAGTCGTGGTAAACATCGATAGAGATTGAATTACTAGCAACGTATTTAACGAGTTTTATGATTAATTTCCATTTGATATGATAGCAGGTTAATTTTACTACTAAAAATGCAAAGTATCAAGTAGTTTGCATTGATGTGAATTTCAATACTAAATGATTCATAACATTGGGTACGCTATTTAAGGGTCTTGTTTTTCACTTAAAAGTTTTATACTGACTTTAAATACACATAAGATAAAGTGAGTATTATGTGTCGTTTTAACAGGGATCTTACGAGTGCCGCTGTCGCGAAGGCTACACTGGAAACGGAATCAACTGTCGCGACATCAACGAATGTCTGACCAACAACGGTGGATGTGACCAGGACGCCCAGTGTATCAATACCGAAGGCTCATTTAAGGTAACTTAATACATCTTTATGAAAAAAAAGGATTCAGAAAATCCTATTTAACTAAATTAAGTACAGGAGGAATGAGAGGTTTACCAAATTTTCTGAATTAATTTTTCCTTATAGTGCGTGTGTGACTCTGGATTCAGCGGCAACGGTTACGTGTGCCACGACATTGACGAGTGCTCGGACAACCCCAATCTGTGTGAAAACGGACAGTGCCTCAACTACCCCGGCTCGTTCCGCTGCGAGTGCGAGATGGGCTTCATGCACCCCGATGACCGCCACGAGGACTCTTGCGTTGGTACGAACACATCTCAGAGGGGGAAAAAAACAAAACAAAATAAAAAACACTATCAGTTTTTCAAGTTAAAAGCTTAGAGTACATTCACGTAGATGAAGGATTAGTTTAATCAGAAGCATCTTATAATATGATGGTGATGATTAGCTGTTTAAGATGCCCTATTATGTAAGGTAAGGCATACAAGTGTACGGCTATTGAAGGTTTAACTAGTTTTAGACCTTTTGAGATAGTCAAATAGTTTACTCAAGTACTGAATGATCGAAAAAAAAATCAAAATTTACAGTAAACGTACAGGTGCATTAACTTGAATCAAGACTTTTATGATATCTGGTTTGGGGTACGCGAATTACTTGAATTTTATAGAAATTAAAAAGTATTGTGTAACGCATGGTGACATGGCAACACCGTGACGAGGGGTAACGTAAGGGTTTTTGTGCGACGCCCAATAAGGTTTGAATTTTCTATAACATGACTGTGTGAAAATGGTCGGTGGCGTGCATTTGACAGATTCCTGATGAATTCTCTATGATTGCAGATATCGACGAGTGTCACATGTTCAACAACCTGTGCGTCTTTGGCAAGTGCGAGAATATTTATGGCATGTTCCGCTGCATTTGCGACAAGGGCTTCCAGCTGGACGAATCGGGCGGTAATTGCACCGATATTGACGAATGCGAGAATCCCCACGCGTGCGAGTTTGGTACCTGCATCAATTCGCAAGGAAGTTACACGTGTCAGTGCCCCCCGCATCACGAACTCATACCTTCAAAGAACGGATGCGTTGGTAATTGACAATGACATGAGAATATCTAATGATTTAACTTATTTCTGTTTTTATTTTTATAACTTGTTTAAAACAGATAAACGTGTGTCGTCCTGCTATTTGAACGCCCAGCGAGCTGCCAACGGTCGCAACGTCTGCCACAAAGAGCTTGGCGAACAAGTATCCCGCGCTGCCTGCTGCTGCTCGGTCGGTAAAGCCTGGGGACCCTTATGCGAGCTGTGCCCCGCTGTCGGATCCGAAGAATACAAGTCTCTTTGCCCCGCTGGTCCCGGTTTCAAACCGAATACTTTGACGGTATATTGAGAATGATATAACTTAATTTATTTATCATACCAAGTTAATATCTCTAAAAGTATCTCTAACTTGGACTATATTTTGAGATAGTAAGTAAGGGATCTGGTTAACAAAGAGCGAACATGGTTAATCTATATATCTATATATAGATAGATATATTGGTAGGTAGACAGGTAGATAGACGGATAGGTAGATAGATAGATAATTTTATATGGTATTTAACATAGTGAACCAGATTTGTTGACGATTAACAAAATGCAAATAAAACTACCAGACTTGAATGTAATACGTCATCAGGTTTATTACGGTATATTGTTTAAAGTTAAAATAACTCAATTATTGTAAGCCGTGGGTCCTGAACCTACGAGTTGATGTCAAGATTAACGAGTTTTACCGTCTTACTCGTATTTAGGGTCAATTAGAAATACTGAACGTTGATGTTTCGGATAATAACTAAGCCATTGTCTTGCTTTGCCTCCCCTACAGGTCGTCTTGGAAGACATTGACGAGTGCGCCGAAATGGACAATCTCTGCCAGAATGGGCGTTGTTCGAACGCTTTTGGTAGCTTCATGTGCACCTGCAATGACGGCTATCAGATTGATGACGCCAATGCCATGTGCATGGGTAAACTTTAACATTTACTTCAATGCATCAAGGTTGTTTTCCTACAACAACGTACATGTACAATCAAAATGAAGAAGGAAGAATTGTAGCACCAAGTTAAACCTATACAAAAATATGGTCAGTTTGTTATTCTACTTGTTGCTATGGTTGATTGAGTACCTAATTAACCAATTATTACTTAGTCGCACTGTTATAACTAGTCTATTTTAACGAACTGTGGAGTTGGTTTGTTATGCAATACCGGTTGTTTAAGCGATTAACTTACTGTATTTTCCCCCTCCCCCCCAACAGATATCAACGAGTGTGACGAGGACGCCCAAATCTGCGGTGTTGGTACATGTGTCAATACTGACGGTGGCTACAACTGTGTTTGCCCGGAGGGATATGTCCTCTCTCCTAGCGGAAGTATGACCTACAAATCCTCACGAACTTGGGTTAAAGTTGACTAATGAGTCGTAAATTTTTTTCTCTCTCCTCGTTTTATAAAAACAGAGGAATGCGTCGACATGCGAAAGGAACTTTGCTACATGGGCTACTCGAACGGGAACTGTTCCAACGCCATGTCTCAGCCGCAGACGCGCATGGTGTGCTGCTGTTCCATGGGAGCCGCCTGGGGCAAGAGTTGCGAGGAATGTCCCAGACAAGGATCACGTAATTGGATACCATAAATCGCTTAGAAACTTAACCTCAACTTATAAAACTACTTAACTATATATCTATTTCTGCGTGATAATTGAATATGATGATTTTATCATCACAATAACAAAGTATAAATTGCATTAACCGCAGTTGTTGATATGAATAAGCGAAGTTGGCAAAGGGATAAAATGAAGAAGAAACTATGGCTATTGAGATGCGAAAAATTTGTTTATATTTTGGTTTTTTTCCTAAAATAGCTGACTACCTTTCCCTATGCGGATCACGTCCGGGCCAAGTTCTCGACCCAATGACCGGCATTACCAAGGAAATTGACGAGTGCGTCCTCATGCCCCAGATGTGTCAAAACGGAAATTGTCTAAATGTGCCCGGCAGTTTCACTTGCGAGTGCAACCGCGGCTATGTCTACGACGAGGAAGCTCATCAGTGTATTGGTATGCGCACCCTTACGCTGCTGTAAAAGAAAAAAATTATGACGTTTCAGTAATTCAAACTAATGTAACCAAGAAGAATTTACTAAGTTTTAAGGATAAGTTGAAAATTAAAATGTATTAGGTCATCTCATGTAACGTGATGTCGGATTACTTAAACTAAGCTTTAATCACTGTGCAATATAATAACTCATAAATACTAGAGGGGAAATCAATACATTATAGCATAGTACAGCTTAGAAGCTTTTCATCTTCGCCATGTTTTCTATGACGAATTCATATTCCTTGCAACCGTATGTGGAAAACAGTATTTCCTCAAAGGGTTAGGAAAAATTAACATTTTGAAATAAATTAATACATAAATTAAGGGATTTTTTTGTATTATTTCCGCCAAGTTTGATTTTTTAATTTTGAACTGTAGACGATAACGAGTGCGCCAGAATTCCAGGACCGTGCCGCGGCAATGCGCAGTGCGTCAACACGCCAGGAAGCTACGAGTGCACCTGTCCAGATGGCTACAAACTGACCATGACTGGCCGTGACTGCGCTGGTAAATAAGACAAAAAGTCGTGCTAGATATCGACTTTATTGGGAAAAAAAGTCAATCTCGTGTTGCAGTTTATCAATTTCAGTTTACTCAGTTCCCGTTCAGTTCATTTATAGAGTGATATGTGCAATATCTGCTCACTTAACAATGGGTATTGTGTTAAAATCAATTAATGTCGGTCTGTAGATGTTGACGAGTGTCGCGAACGCCCGGGTATCTGCAACAACGGCGACTGTAACAACTTCCAGGGCTCGTTCCAGTGCATCTGCCACAGCGGCTATACCTTGACGCCGTCTCGTGACTCGTGTGTCGATATCGATGAATGCCAGCGTAATCCCAACATCTGCAACAACGGAAGCTGTATCAACAGTCTCGGTTCGTACAAATGCCACTGCTACGCAGGGTTCAAGCTGAGCCCCAACAACGACTGCGTCGGTAAGAAACGGCTGGATTTGACGATTTTCTGATTTTTAGTCGGATCCCTCCTCTTTTTTTTATTGATAACACTTTTAGTACACCAAAATAACTTGATTAATTTTTGGCTCAAATTATTGCAACTTTTATTTATTTTCCTGTAAATTTTTTTCTAGTTTTATGATTATTTCTATTTTTAAGAGTGTTGAAATTTTTACATTTTTTAAAATAGATATCGACGAGTGCCGCCTTATGTTGGGCATCTGCCGCAACGGACGCTGCCGCAATACTGTGGGATCCTTCAGTTGCGAGTGTGCAGATGGCTACACTTTGACTGATGACGGCCAAAACTGTCGCGATATCAACGAGTGCACAGAAGTAAGGACACCGTGACATTTTCCAACCTACCCCCGGGACCGGTTTTAAATAACCCTAATTGTCTGTTTCGTTTCTCATAGGTCCCTGGAACTTGTCCGGCTCCTGGAAAATGCCAGAATCTGATGGGTTCATTCATTTGTTCCTGCCCGGCTGGCTATGAACTGATGCGTGAAAGCAACACCTGTGCAGGTAACACGAAACAACGAGTTATATGAATGGCAAAACAAAGGAGCTGTAATGTTTATTATTGATAACGATATTATGACAAATGTCGTGATAATGATAATTAAGGTAACTGGAATTTCGGTGATCGTGCCTTGTTTATATATATATATCTATATATATTTCCAAGATGAATAGTCTATTTATCTGTGTCCGTTGCAGATATTGACGAATGTACCGCGGACCCGAATCTATGCGAGGACGGCGACTGTATCAATACTGAAGGCAGTTTCCGCTGCGAATGTCCACCTGGCTTCGTTTTGAGCAGCGATGGCAAGAAATGTGTCGACGTCCGCGAAGAGTTCTGTTTCAACACCTACCGTAGAGGTAAATGCGGCCAATAAACATCTAAAACTCTTTATTAATACCAAAGAATTCTATTGTTATTGAACCGGTTCGTTTGTTTCTATTTTTTTCTGTTAAATAAATATTAAAAATTTCAGTTTTATAAATTCATGTTAACTTTGCACAGGCATGTGTCTCGATCCTCGCCAGAAGGCCGTGACGCGCTCGCAGTGCTGCTGCACCATGGGAGCAGCTTGGGGAAGCTCATGCGACCGTTGCCCTCTAGAAGGAACATGTGAGTCCAAACCAACTTTATTAAATTTTTACATTTTGTAGAATTAAGAATGTGATTATTGATGTACGATTAATGTCATTATTATGTGAGGATATTCTTTGAATTGTGCGAATACTTATTGTATTATATTATTGTTATTTAATTACTATGTCTAATTAGTATTAATAATGTTAGCGTTGTGTGTTTTTGTTGAATTATTATGATTATTATTGATAATTTAATTATTGTATTGGAATACCATTTGGTTTTAACATCGCCATCCTTTTTTTTCTCGTGCAGCTGAATTCAACAAACTGTGCCCTGGCGGTGCGGGCCGCGGACCCAAAGGCGAAGATCTGAACGAGTGCGTGGTCATGCCGGGCGTTTGCGACGGAGGCGAGTGCGTCAACACGGACGGTTCCTTCCGCTGCGAATGTCCCATGGGCTACGTGCTGGACAGTACGGGACGCAAATGCGTTGGTGGGTCTATACGGTCTTGTTTGTCAATTAATCTTTAATAATTAGAATCTACTGAATATGAATGAATGAATGTTTGTTGCCGAATGTTCTGGATAGTATTGGTACGAAAACTTTAAATTTTACTATTCTAATTTGGAACTAGAAAATAATTAAAGTTTGTATCAAACTTACATTTTCCAATGCCACCCTGTGTTCACGTTTCGCTTAATGTCTTGCATGTAGATGAAAACGAATGTGCTACGCCAAATATCTGCCGCAACGGAACGTGCACCAATGTGGAAGGAGGATTTGAATGCGACTGTGCTGAAGGTTTTGCTCCGGGACCCATGCAGGTTCGTTTTTTTATTATTTTTTTATAATTTTTTTACCTTTTTATATTTAGTTATGTTTAATATTATTTTTTTGATTTGTCTATCTTCTATTTGTAACCCTTAAAGATCTTTTTTTATTCATTTTAGCTATAAGGGTCTTAATTTGTATTTTTTATTATTTTTCTTGCACATTCTCGTCATTTTAAAAAATAAAACTTCAAGTTAAGCAAGTTTTCTCACTTTCCAGGTTTTACTTATTTTTTTTTTAATGTTGAAAAAGTTGGGTACGTTTTTTTTTTCACGGATTTTTTCCGTGTTCGTCAATTTTTTTCGATGCTTATTTCTATCTGGTACATTTCCTAGACTTTGTAAAGGTTTTTTTTGGTTGTATTATTTTTTTCCTATTCTCCAATCGTCCGTTTTATTTATTTATTTAGGTAAAGTAATTAAATATGTTGTCAGGATAGTTTTTTGTCTAACCTATCTATCTATCTGTCTATCTATCTATCCATCTAACTTATATTCGTTATTTTGTATTTGCCTTTTTTTTAAGAAAAAAATTCTGAAGCTTAACAATGGCAGTTTTCCGCCACATAAGTTCAGGTTTCAACGAGTGACGTGTACATTTAAAGTGCAAATTTTAAATCCCCCCCCCTAGTTTTGCGAGGACGTCGATGAATGCCAGGAACTGGGCAGTCAGTGCGCCTTCCGCTGCCACAACGTCCCCGGTTCCTTCCGCTGCATCTGTCCCTACGGTTACACGTTAGCCCCAGACGGTCGCCACTGTCAAGGTAATTTTTAAAATCTTCAGGTTTGTCAAAGTAGTTTTGCATACGTTTTGTACAAATCTCATTTCATCGGT
This sequence comes from Leptestheria dahalacensis, assembly GCA_022114935.1. Classification (NCBI taxonomy): domain Eukaryota; kingdom Metazoa; phylum Arthropoda; class Branchiopoda; order Diplostraca; family Leptestheriidae; genus Leptestheria; species Leptestheria dahalacensis. Next base: position 4,631 of record JAIQCU010001138.1, on the reverse strand, counting down.
ATGATTAACGCATTTTTTTTTCTAAATGTTCAATTTGGAAACGTGACAGACGTAGACGAGTGCTCGACTCCGGCCAACAATTGCAAATTCGCCTGCAAGAATCTGATCGGCACATTCATGTGCATCTGTCCGGAAGGATATCAGCAGGTAGGACTGACCGACGACTGCCGTGACATCAACGAGTGCGCTGCCAATCCCAACATCTGTAAGAACGGCCATTGTGTCAACACAAAGGGAGGCTACCGCTGCGAGTGCTATGAAGGTTTCGAGGCCAGCGTCGATGGCAAGCAGTGCATAGGTAATAAAATACTCTACTCGGCGACAAAAGAACAACTTTGGGACATACGAAGGGAATAAAATTAGAAAAAAAGAAAACCATAAGAAGGAAAACACGGGACATGTAAAGTAAAGGGGACCCCCCGACTCTTCCATGCATTGTAAGGCAAGCTTATTATGCTTCAGTTATTTATGGGCATTCTACTTAGTCACGAACGCCTGTAATCGGATAGCGAATTCATCGATCCGTTATATTATATTACACATATACGAGAGCGATTTTATGCAAGAGAAATCATTGGTGAACTTATTTTGTAGATCGCCGAACGGGCTACTGCTTCCGGCAACTCATGGGCGGAATGTGCACCACCCACACGGATGGTCTGATGCAAGTGACCAAGGCTGACTGCTGCTGCACAATGGGGGCTGCTTGGGGCCCCATGTGCGAGCACTGCCCCAGGAAGGGAAGCGATGAATACGAGGAACTCTGTCTCGAAGTTGGTTATTCCGTTGACGGACACGGTATGTCATCGTCCTTTTCCGTTAACTTTTTTTTTTCTCTATGCGATAGGTAGATAGACAGACTCGCAGATAAGCAGATAGATAGACAGATAGTTGAATAGATATAGATAGTAGATAGATTAGACGGATGGGTGGACGAGTGGGTGGATGGGTTGGTAGATGAGTGGATGGATGGATGGATGGGTGAATGAAAAGATAGTCAGATAGACAGATACATAGATACATAGTTAGATAGACAGATATATAGATAGATAGATAGATAAATAGATAGATAGGTGGATGGGTGGACGAATGGATGGATGGGTGAATGAGAAGATAGATAGATAGATAGATGAATGGATGGGTTTTGTCCAACTAAGTTATTATTTATAAAATTAATATTAGCCATATTATTATAGCGAGTTGCGCAGTAAAAATGGAATTCGTGAGAGGGATAAACCAGGCTTTGATTTCAGACTTATAAATCAGATATTGATGAAAGTATTATTCTATTAACAGGCAATTATCGCAAATGGCACTGTGTCACATGAACAAATCATGATTTACTTTTTTGTCGACGACTAGCAAACTACGTAATGGATACTTTTGGATTAATATTTTAATAAAGTGCTTCGTGTGATCTTTGATTGAATTGTCATTCGGATGACGTTCATGTTTTCTTTGCCCCTTTTTTTATTTAAAAAAACAAACAACACAGATATTGACGAGTGCAACACGATTCCGAACCTGTGCCGCAACGGTAAATGCATCAACACGCTGGGCTCGTACCGCTGCATCTGTAATAAGGGCTACCGGCCTGATCACAGTGGAACTCGTTGCATTGGTAAATGAAGTGATAATTGTAGGTCATTGGCGTGATTACCCTAATTGTTTTCTTTTTCGGTCTCTCTTTGGTGGCCCGTTAGACGTTAATGAATGCGAGCAGACTCCTCCCCCGTGCAAGTTTACGTGCCAGAATACCGAGGGGAGCTTCACGTGTTCTTGCCCCAAGGGTTATGTCCTTAACCCGGACGGTGTTTCGTGCCGCGATTTAGACGAATGCGCCACCGGACAGCATAACTGCGAACACGAGTGTGTCAATACGCCGGGAAGCTTTACTTGCGTATGCCCGCAAGGCTATAAACAAGTCAAGGATAAATGCATAGGTACCTCACTAACTCTCTACGACGTGTTGGGTTTTATCGATATATCGATTTGCTCTTTTTGCGGGGCAAATTACTCGTTCCTTTCACCTTGTGTTGCACATTAACTGCAAGAGCTTTAAAAAGAATTGTATAGCAAAAAAAAACAGGTTCACCTTGTAAATCAATTCTGAATTTAATTTTTCACTTGAAATTCTAATTGGAACTACTATTGGTTGTTTTACTTGTTTGTGTGGTTTGTGTTTAAATTAGTAATATTATTATTATCTGGCAGATGTAAACGAATGTCAAGAGCAACCGGGCTCCTGCGTCCATCCTGCTCAGTGTATCAACACTCTGGGCAGCTTCAAGTGTTTATGCCCCCGAGGATATCAGCTGGATGAAACTGGAACCCAGTGTATCGATACCGACGAATGCGGAGATGACTCGCGTTGCCAACACGGCTGCCAGGTAACCGAAAACATTCACCCTACTCTTTGTAACGAAAGTCGATATAGTTTGTTAATTAATAAAGTTAACTTGTTTACTCAAATTGCTATTTAAAAAAAAAATGGATTGGATTTTTTAGAATGTGGCCGGAGCCTACCGCTGCGGATGTCCCGATGGTTACATCCAGCATTTCTACTACTCTCAGTGCATTGACGATAACGAGTGCTCCCAGAATCCTTGCGGTTCGGCCTCCTGCCAGAATACCTTGGGTAGCTACCGCTGCCTCTGCCCCGATGGGTATCAGTTTGATACCCAGCTGCTTGTCTGTGTCCAGGTAATTCTGATAGGTTCCGATTTTTTCCTCTGTGCTAATATTGATCATATAATGGTTAAGTTGATTTCTATTTTTTGTTTATCATGACGTCAAGTTGTGTTCTTGTGCATACATCCCTCTGTATGTCTTTAATATTTATGACCGTTTGATATGCAAATGTCAATTTTAAGATTAGACTGTATCGGTTTTCCATATTCAACATAATATTCGTGACCGGTTGGCCTCTCAATCTTTCATAATGTGGATATTTCTGGCCTGAGGAGGGGGCAGTTGTCTTGTACGCGCATTTGTAAGAAGACGTGGGATTTCCTCATATTTCAGGGGGGGGAGGGCGGAAGACAATCTGTCGGAGAGATCCGTGAATTTTCGTGAAACTACGCTGATGAATCATATTACAGCGAGGCTTTTCTCAGCAATTTTCTATGAAGTGGAATGATATGAAACGAGGCGTGTTTCGTTTTATTTATTTTTTTTTTTCTTCCCCTGCTTTCATTGCGCGGTCGATTAGGTAAGCAGCGGTTGCCTCAATAGCCCGTGTGCCTACGGATGTTCACCGGTAGGATCGAGCGGCTTTAGCTGCGGCTGTCCCACCGGATACCAGCGAATAGCGCAGGGACACTGTATTTCCACTGTGACGCCTGTTGCTAGCGCCAGCGCTTATAGTTCATACGGATACGATCAGTCAGTTTACGGTCCCAACGGTCTCGATCCCTACGGACAGTCCAAGGACAAAATCATCTCGACTGAGGGCTGCTTCTCATGCAAGGTACCACCTCTATTTTAAGTCCACCATTACCCGTTTGTTTCTACATTCATTTGGTTAATTGAACTCTCTTTAGCAATTATTCATATTACATCGGATTACAAAGAACTTAACTTTAAAACTAATTCGTTTTTTTCGAATTAACTTCTTCATATGACTCTTAAACATTACTTAGATTACGCCAGACACACAAAGAAACTAGTAACTTTGGTTTTTCAGATGTTAAATTTATAACTTTTCGAATAAATTTATCAGTGAAACACTTGAACATTATCTTTATTACGTCAAATTTCAAGTACATTTTAACTTTGTTAATTGAAGATTGAGACCGAGAAGACCGAGAAAGCTGGCAGATTGTTTTAATTTTTACGTTTTTCCCCCATTTCTCAGGTGAATGGAAATCAGCGGGGCAAACGAAGCCTATCAGCTAAGGATGGTGCCGCTGCCAAAGAATGGACTCTTTTGAAGAACGGAACTGTCGCACAGGTTTCGGCGGAGCATAAAGTACGTTTCTGCCGTTCCGCTTAATGAGTAATTAGCTAATGAATGTTTCGTTACGTCATTGGAAATTTTCCGTCCTACTTTGTGCCGTAGGTATCAGTCACTACGATAATTTACGTACCCATTGTGATAATCTCGGTAACGTGATTTGCTATTCGTCTGAACTTGAATTTTACTCAAAGAATTTCATCGACTTTATGTGCGAAGTTTGTATTCGAGTTGACTTGTTACATGCTGAAATAACTAATTAGCTATTAGCTAATTAGCATAAAGACGAGAAAAAAATCAGATTGTAAGGACTCGTGTAAATTAAAGATTAGATGTTAGTTTTTTTATTTATTTCTGATTGTTTTTTACACATGCAAGAATAAAAATGAAAATGCAATCTGTTGATAGGTAACGAAACGAAGCGTGCCAGATGATGCCAACAACGTACTTAACACCACGGAGCCCTTAGTGATGCGTGTCAAATTGGACCAGACCAAGCATCGCACGCACATCATTCGACTGCAGCCAGCTTTGCGCACTCTCAAGGTTAATATACGAATAGCTCCGAACGGAATCAACTTTTATGGTTACATCAACGTAGATTTTAAGTTTCTCGACCATATCTCTCTTGTGTGTTCAGTCTGGGGTAAGAACAAGGGGGGGGGAGGGAAAAGTC